>JAQGAU010000601.1:0-25826 GCA_034698045.1 Paramacrobiotus richtersi | reverse complement strand
GTTCTGCGCCCAAGGTCAGCGGGGTTCGCAGATCCGCCGTCGGGGATTCCGCGCCCAGTTCTTCCCGGTGACCAACGGCGGGAATATCTTCCCGCAAACCCCCGCTCCCTTTTTTCCCACCACCCCGCCGCCCTTCTTCCCCTGGACACCACCTCCGCCGGTGACCTTTCCCACGGCTCCGCCCCCCACGACACCGTTCCCCTGGACGATGGCGCCGCCGCCGTTGGCCGAGTGCGGGAATCCCATTGTCCAGCCCGGGCAGGGGCGGATTATCGGCGGGCATCCGGCCCTGCTGGGGGCGTGGCCGTATATGGTGGCTATTGTGGATGCGCGGTATAACGGTAAGTGTTTTCTTCCAGAAATGTACTGTGTTACAGTTGGTTAAAGTTCGCGTTAAATTTAAAATAAATCATTACTGAATTTGCCTGATCCTTAGTCCGACCCAGTTTCTTATTCATTTAGTTTTTTTTTGTTACGGCGAAATTATGGAGTCATAATTTTTGCATGTTTATGTTTAAGGTTTAAGTATGTTTAAGGTAAATCTGTTTTAGACATTTTCGTCATGGCTTTTGACCTGGAAACTTGTTTAATACCATACTTTGATAAACTTTAAAATATTACATTGAAAAAATAAAAAATATTACCATTTTTGGCTGATTATTTGATATTACGCCAAAATTGTAGTACATACTGTATACATTGAATGTGAATGAGTTAGCCTATTACGGCAAGCACTCGGCATCTGCTATCAAAGAAGAAATGTAGCGAAACGTAGTATTGTGGCTTTTATCAACCGTTCTCAAAACAGCGTAGTCACAAGAATGCAGGCTGTCACATGAAGATCAGTTAACTTTTTGTTTTGTAATTTTATTTACCGTAACGCTACCTTTGTCTGGTAACGTGTGCTTTGTAAACAACGTGTTTACAATTTTTATTATTTCAGGGCAACTTTGCGGAGGAGTGCTTCTGGACCAGAACTGGGTACTTACCGCTGCCCATTGCGTTGTGGAGTAAGGAACCGAAAATGCTGTGTTAGACAAGTTCGATCATACATCGAGTCTATCTAACATTTGCAATAATTTTAAGCATTTCAATAACAAGTACCATATTAACTCCTTTCGCTACAGATATTTTCTTCTTCAGTTATTTGTAATAATTAATAGTTTGTATTATGACTTATTACTTTTGTTATTACTTAAGAATTTCGTTATAAATTACATGTCGTGAATGAATTGTAAAACACTGTGAACACAAGTCATTGATATAAAAACATAGAGTCTGACACAAGTGGATTATAATATAGTAATACTATGCCATTATTTCTAGTAAGCCGGCACAAAATCTGCTGTTACGCATGGGCGCCATTGATTTCAACGCAACCCTGGGAGATCCGCAGCGCGGCACGGACTACCGCGCAGCTTTTGCGATTACCAATCCGAGCTTCAACAGCCAAAGTTTCAGCAATGACATCGCACTGATAAGGCTATCAACACCCGTGACCTTTACGCCTTTCGTCAAGCCTGTTTGTATGCCATCGGAAGCGCCAACACCCGGGGTATATTCATAATATTAAACAGCTCTTTGTGGCTGTTTTATTGGGAAGCCATCATGAAAAACAGTAACTCTGTGTTTTGCAGACAGTATGCTTCATCGCCGGATATGGCTTAACGACGCAGATGCAACGAAAGAAACGTAAGTAGGAACAATTCTTAGTAGCGACCTTCACGTTTTGTGACCTATAGGTTTCGACCAATAACATTAAAGATCTACTGCATGTATCATTGAATAATTTACAGGTCAAGTGGACATTACGGCCAGCGGATCCAGTCGTTTAATGGAAACGGACGTACCCTTGGTACCTCAAACAACCTGCCAAACGTTTTTCAATCAGGCCTTTCCTGGACTGATCACACTAACGAATAGCCATGTATGCGCGGGAAGCATCTATCCAGTTTCACACGATAGTTGTAATGGCGATTCAGGTCAGCGCTTTGTAGCCTTGTTTGTGTTGTTTCTGTGCAACAGGTGTCAGTCTGAATTCACTTGAACGTCGCAATTACTTTAGGTGGTCCACTGGTGTGTCGGCGACAGAATCGTTTTGAAATTGTTGGAGTAACGTCATTTGGTGTTGGTAAGTTCATCGACTATATGACAGATATTTCTTTGTAGAAGTATGTTGTTTCTAACTAGAAACACATATATACCGAAAGCATTGTGACTGTAATAGTTATCGATTAGGAAAAAGAGCCCCAGCTGCCCGAGTTCCAGGGGCAAAACACAAAGCAATACGGAGCTCCTGAAAAACAGTTGTACCGATGCACAGAAAACCAATTTTTTTACCAACGCTTAAACCGTTACAAGAAGCACAAAGAGCACACATTTGACAGTAAAAATACATTTTATAAAACGTGGGCCACGCTACACATGAAGACTGCAATTATACTGTACTTTACTTCTCTGAACTAATGCACAATGTATTTGTTGTAGGATGTGGCCGAACTGACGTCTTTGGTACGTAATTTCATTGTCATTTATACAGAGTGAACTCAGATGGGTTGACCATTGATCCCACACATTTGGTTTTGTGTAGGTGCATATTCCAATGTGTGGCAACTGATGTCCTGGGTCAATTCAGTCCGCGGCGTACAAGATAACAACAACCAACAGTCGAACACTCCATCCGGACCACCCTTGATTCGATTCGGTTGAAACTAAGCGAACTGCAACGGAAGCTTGCAAAGAATTCACAAATAATGCGAGCTGTGGTGCGAACCATAGACTAAAGAGATCTCAGTTTTGCTGACAAATTTTTCCTGCGGTTGTTGATTTGTGGTCGTGTTCCTGTGCATCTTAGGCGTAGCGTGCGAATAATTTTTAATATATGATAAAAACTGACACGTTTACAAAGAAAGATTTGGCTGAAAGTGAAGAATCGAGCATACTGTCGTAGACTTTGCAAGCGTTGTCAGGTGAATCATTCATTGCAAAAACCAAAGAGTTTTATTACAAAGACGTTTATAGTGGTTTATTCGCGGCTGAAAAAATTCGTCTTTTTAAAGAAAGATTTAGTTTCCAATCGGGCATGCGTGTCGATTAAAAATTATTAACTGCTCCACACAATGTTCAAAATGTTTTTGACGAACATTTTTGCTAAACATGAAAGGCAAGCAGGAACATCAAAGGTCAATGGTCACTCAAGCGAATAACAGCACGCGTTGCTTAATAATTATGAAGTGAAACTGCACTGAAAAGTCAGCAAAAAATACAGTGCAAAAGATTCCCTTTTAAACAAACTTCAAGTTAATAGGGTTAGGAGAAGGGCATATCCCACAGAACAGGAATTACAGATTCATCAGCTTTTGCGAAATTCACCAGTACACATGCTATGTACATATTACACATGATCCACAGGAATATTTGTCATCAGCACAGTACCGCCACGATAGTGGTTTTGGTACAGCGCATCATAAAAGCATCAGTCGAAATGGACTTCCGCACAGATAACCTGTGGATCTCAACCGGGGTTCACTATCCTCATCCGCCTCTGGATGGCCGGGTGGTCCGGGTCCAACCGCCCGGGCGTCCGCTGTGTCGCCTGTTTCCTAACGTATTATGGGGAAATCAAATTGGATATTCTTCCATCACAGTATAGCCGTACGGAAATAATACCGTCAATCGATCTCGTATGCTTGGTACGCATAAAGAACAGCTACTTAATCAGAGAATCGAAATATTTATGGATCGATTGTTTAGCCGTTTTTATTTATTTTTTGTTGAGCGGATCTGCTATTATTATGTGTGCAAAGGAAACGAATTATAAAAAGTGATATGAATAATTAGAAAATGTTATGTGTCTACGTACCTTGCCGCGGCTGAGCGGTGTATTCTCTTTTTCGCTGATTACCTAAAACATGTTCGGATCGTTGTAGAAGTATTGCGTGCATATTTGGATACGTAACTGAAAAAGCTAAAGCCTAGCCTATTGCTTGCAAATAACCAAGTGTGTATTTTGAATTTCCATTTCTGTACTTGAAAACGACAAAACTATTCTAGGCATTTCAGTATACTGAACAAGTCAAGGACGTACGTGCGCCAAGCACAGAAATAATAAATAAATAATACATTTTAATATACAGGATCAATATACGTTGTGATAATCCATAGGTTACGTGAATGAACTTCGTTACATAATAGTGTTTTTATAATAGGCTGTAACTCAATAAACTCCTTACTACTGATTCTTGCATTTTTTTCGGAGAAATCCTCGCTTCTACAATTTCTACGTAAAATTTTTAAATTAAAATTTCGGAATATTTGTAAAACGTCTAACCTCCAGATCGTTTCTCCAGACTCCTCAATCCCGGAACACAATCATTAG
Organism: Paramacrobiotus richtersi; assembly: GCA_034698045.1. NCBI lineage: Eukaryota > Metazoa > Tardigrada > Eutardigrada > Parachela > Macrobiotidae > Paramacrobiotus > Paramacrobiotus richtersi. Next base: position 21,448 of record JAQGAU010000601.1, on the reverse strand, counting down.
ATTGCTTAGTTTCTGTGATATCCGCTTCATTTGGTTGCGTTATTGACCGGGCATTGGCAATTATTCCTGAAAGTGCTTCTGTTATTCAATATTTCCACACTTTATGTTATCAAATAATGCGCAGAATTACCAACGCATGCCAACAGGAAGAGTAGAATAATCCACCAAACGTCTCGATATTTTGCCATTCTAAACTATAATAAAGAGGACCATGCAAACCACGTTCACAGAAAAATAATAATAAATTAGATCAAAATATAAAAATAAATATTAAAAACTGTTGCACTGAAGTTGGCTGTTCTAGGAATGTTTAGGATATAATCGACGCATGACATGGGCTTACATAACACTAAACTGGTATCAGCAGTCACTGTACGAGAAACAACAATAACTGATACAATCTGCCAGTACAAAGGTCACCTGTTATAAAAATTATCTCAGGACTAAAAAGGTTGATGAACACTGCCGCGAAACACGTGTGTTGTGAAACAAGCACATTTCGTCGGTGATATGCTGACAAGAAAGTTGCGTTGGTTGGATATATAGACTCAAGATAATATATTTAATGCGTAAATCACCAACGTTTTTATTTTTCTAACTTACTGCCAAAATTGTGTAAAATTGTGTAGTATGGTAGCGAAAAGTTTACACAACTTTACAAAAAAGCTATCATAAAGAAGATTTACATAGGCATAATGAAAATATCTTCACAAACGCCCCTCTTGCTATCACACCCGAATGTGTGCCATTCTACTACGATTATCAGCCGACCGAATTGGTCTTTCATAACTGATCAATAAAAAAAGTTTTCGCCGGTTTTATACTTCAAATAAGCGCAGTGTTACACACTTCTATGAGATGCATTATGATACTTACATGTACGTAACAAAATTACCCGGCGTTAGTACAATATTTCTGTGATCGGGATTTTCAGCAACTAAAATCCAGAAGCAGCCGAAATTAGTTACCGCTTCTTTCCAATTTCAGTAGCGGAGAAGTTTCGATGTTCGTGTTATATAAGCTCTTTCCTTAATGTCGCAAAGTAGGAAGTACAGTCTGTAATCTGTATGTACGGTTGTTTCATACAGCTCAGATTGCAGTTGTTTAAAATACGCCGCCATATTTCAGTATTTTAAATTTTTGTTTTGATAATACCTTGCAACCGGGCTTTTGCCGAAATACAGTTGAAGCATTTGTTCATGTCGATAATGTAAAGACTTCATCTTATGACGTCGCTATTGTAAACTAACATGAGAAGTTTTGTTTTAGAAAAATGTGCAGCTTTAATAACCACCATGTTCAGATTCAGAAGAATGTGTGTGCGAAATCCCCAATGATGTATAATGATGTGGTGTACTGGCAACAACTAGCAAATTATGTAGTCCTGCAGCACAGTTGTACAACAGCATGCCCGGAAAAACAATCACTGCGGGAATGGTCACCACTAGCCCCAAAATCTGTAATAAACACAAAGCGAGTTTGGACAATTATCTGTAGACTGTATAATAAGGTATGTATAAATTACCGAATCTGTCAGAACTGATTGTATATATTGACGGCATGGTTTCGTTCAAAATTTAAAAACTTAACATTTAATATCTGTGTAAAAGCAAGACACATTTTGATGAAATATAGCCATCGAATCAGACGAAAACAGAGAAACACTGAAACCAAGTCACAACAAAATCACGAAACACAAAAGTTACGATAAAATATTAAGCAAAAAGGTTTAAAATAAATTTGACAAAAATTACGATAGCCAGAGTACTTTTCTTATGTTTAATACACATATAAATCTAAAACGCAAATGTTGCTGCATTTTCAAATCGTATACTTACGGAAGAATAATACATGCCGTTTAAACTTTCTTGGTTGAGTGAATTAAAATAAATCCAAAAACTTGTGCATAACAGTCCAATAGCTGTCACCAAGGGGATAAGGCAAACCTTTCAAAAAAGACAAAAGTACAGAAATTGCCTGTGCATTAAGAAATTTATGGTATATACTTTATCTTGATTAGACTACCTTGCAGACTGAAGCATAGTGGCACCAGGCGGCAGTAATTAATTACACATATTTAAGTTCTACTAATACACATCCGACAGTTAAACTTAATTTTAATCAACTTTTCAAATAAGCTTCTAATTAATTTGTAATTACCTTTTAAATAAGTTTTTTTTTCAATTTTATTTAATTTTTTAACTCATTTAATTTCGTTTATATTACAGAATACAACAATATAAACAAAGCTAGCACGTTTCTAGCTTCAGTATGCCATGCATTAACTTTTCAACAGACTCAAGTTTATATAATCGGTCGTTTTTTACCAGAAAATCCAAGATATATCCACAAACGGGTTCACATGCGTTAGTCTTCCGGATCCCACTCTTTACATCCTTATCCTTACTCCGCAGTTTTGTCAGGATACTATTATGAGAAGAGCAAAAGATAGCGCAGAGGAAGAAGACATAACCTAGTGCAGTATGCCACTTCCACAGTACGTTGATTTGCGCAGATTGTGCGACTACCAGGTGGTGGCTGGCTAGCGCCGGTGACGCCACACAAGCGGTCTATCGGGCGGAAAGAATCGTTACGTTAACATTTATATTAATAGTGATGCAATGGTGTAATCATAAAAGTTTGTTGTAATCGAAGCATTTTGGTAAGGTCGCTTTTTTCTTAATGTACTCGAGAGGTTTTCCTGTGTTAGGATCGAGCGCAAAATATATTTGCATCAGTCCCTTACCAGAAATAACAAGGCAACGAAGATATACGCACACCAGCAGCACGCCAAAAGAAGAGCCATTACCAGCTACACGCCATCATCCCAAATTACAGTAAAATCTACAGACGAGCTGTGTCATAGATTAATAAATCAAGATATTGGAGAAAATATGGGATCGCACTTCTGTAGCATATTTTAAAACAACGAAAAGTAAGAACATCCTTTACAAATTTGGCACTAGATTAATTTCGTGCAGGTGAGCCTGTTTTAATTAATTAATTAATTAGACCAGGTTACGCCATTCGCAAAACGATAACGATGATTATAAGCGTCGATAATAAACAGATAAAGCAGTAGAGAGTCGTGCAGTGATTCCCTGTTCACCTACCGAAATCTTAAAGGTCAACCGGGCTAGTTTTGCATGATTGTCTTCTAACTTCGTACAGCCACGGCATTTTGCCGCTGTTTTTGTTATCAGACAGCACACCTGATAACGTTGCTTCGTTGTTGTGCGAACACTTTGTTACGGTATCAGAGATTCGACTGATAAATAAAAATGTTCTACTTGCGCCGCGACGCGATGCGGAGCAGATTGTACTGTATACACTATACAGTAGATCTAACAATCTTCTAAAATTTATTGAATGCTGCATGTTTTCCATAGGCGTACAGCATATCTAATGATCGCTGTATCACTAGCCTATAATGTTCTTCGCTTTCTTACTATACTGCTAGGAAAGTGCACTCGCTGATGGCGGGCACTGAATGGTGAAGGAAAGTAATAATGTTTAATATAAAGAAAAGGTAGCCTTTATTAACAGATGACGTCATAAGAACGCCGTAATATTTGACGTTATACTTATACATAAAGGTTGCGTCATTAATTTCGTCGCGACCGACGGACGGAGACGTGCACAACACAAAACACACTGGAGCTGAATATACGAGGACCTTCGCTTAAAATGTATTCAGTCCTCGTGGCGTTGTACTTCTTAATGTTTTACTATTATTGAATTTCAGTTGTTGAAGTGTTGAAGTGTGATTAATGATCTCGTGTGTACATAATCTCGTGTTGTCGTAAATTAACTGCACTATATTATTCGCGTATACGTACGAATCGTTGTTCACATGTCCATTTGTCTACCATGCGACCATAAAAAACATAAGAGATATAATATTATTCAGTTTAATTATAAAAGTGCATCCTGCAGTTCATTATTTTAAATCATCGCTATGTTCACAAGAAAATGCCTGAAAAACCGCCGAATAGTATGCATCAATGTGATGTGCTGGCATCAACTGAAAAACTGCGGTTCCCGGAATTTCTTTAGTACGATCCTTTCGAGGCGAAGATCCCAGTGCAGCAGGCTGTGCAGCAGGTACAGATAGCGCAGAACAACATGCATGGAAAAAGGATCACAGCCGGAATAGTCACAACTAATCCCAAAATCTGTAATGAACAGAAGATGGTGAACAACTCGGTTTGGTACAATTCATATGTAAGCACAGTATACATAGGTCATAACCGAAGCTGTTGGAGTTGACTGCAAAATTATTCACTCAAACTTAGTTATCGTGCAAACATAAAAATCAAATCTAAACTGATGCAGTTATTAAAATCATTCATAAAAGGACAAAAATAACTGCTAATTATAATTGAGGAAAATTATGAACTTGGTTATCTAAAACATGATGCACTTTACATGCAAGAAAAAAATATTTGTATAGAATGACTGAAGACATTTTTCATTTTTCATTTTCATGCACAATAAAAATAAAAACATAAGTTTTATTTTTCTGATAATGAAATAGTACTTACCGCAGAATAGTACAGGTGCTCCGATATTTCCCGGTTAATGGAATTGAAGTAGATCTGAAAGCTTGTATATAACAGTCCAATAGCTATCGCCAAGGGGATAAGGGAAATCTGTCAAAAAGAACAGTGTCACTGCAATAAAACAACAATATATCTTTGATAACTACATGCTAACAGCTTTTTCTTTGTTGATACTTTACAACTGGGCTTTGCCGAATAAACCTGACTACGCAGCCTGAAACACGCTGTAAAACGTTCAACATATCCGTACCTGACAGTTGATTAGTTTTATGACTAAGATCTTACGGAGTAAAATGAAAAACCTTTTTTTAACTGATTTACTACATATTAATGTATATTCTAGCGTTGTACACTTGTCAAGATACTGCAAAGTTTCTGGTTAATTATTCTTATATGGTGGGCGAAATGGGGTCTTACCACAAATTCCCAGATACATCCACACCCGAGTTTACATGCGTTGGTCTCCCCACTCTCCACATCATTGTCTTTAGTCCGCAGTTTGGTTAGGAAATTATTATGGGACGAACGGAAGATGGCGCCGATCAGGAAGAGATAACCCAACGCCGCGTGCCACTTTAACAACGGATCGATGTCCGAGGCCGCTAAATTCAGATCCACCATGTGTTTCGTGGCTAACGCCGGCGATGCCGCAGCGGCAGCCTGTTTTGTGGGAAAAGAGCTAGTTATATTATATTGTCAGCGATATACTAATAAAATAATAATATACTAATAAAATACATAATAATAATTACTAATAAATATATGAATAGAATATATACTAATAAATATATGAATAAAATTCGTATTAATAAATACTAATAAATATACTAAAAAATTAAGAAAATATTAATATAGGAATAAAATCATCGACAGTACTAAAATTATAGTGGTTTTTTTGGCATTATCGATATGCAGTGCTAACGCAGATTTTGTCGTTAACGTCTAAAGTATATAACGTGATATATGTACAAACGTTTCATTTATTATTTTGCGCATACTAACCATTCATTGTTTATGCTGTGCAAACTAGTTTCTGAAAAAGTTTTGAATTTTAACAGTAGTAACGATTCTATAACTAAAATCAGTTTTTTCGGTGCATTTTTTTACGATTATTTTCATACTCCATTGATCTTACATGGATTTCCCGTTCCAAAAAATTGTCGCAGCTATACCATTAATTTGTGTTTCTGTAGATTTCTGTTTTTAATAATATTCAAATATATATAGTAAGCTATTTGTAACCTTTTAATTAGCGGTCTCGAAATATTCCGTGTACCGACAAATAACCAATTTACGCTATAACTAGGCGAGAGCAGAAGTCAACCAAAATCGTTCCTACAACATGATAATTAATTAATTGAGAGGTCCACCGTGGTTTCACCATTTAACAGTCGATCACAAATTTACAGAATTATATTTTATCAATTTCCTACCAGATAGAACAAGGCGAAGAGGAAATATCCACAACAACAGCATGCCAAAAGAATAGCCACCATTTTTATTAGAAATGTTATAAACTATTCGAATAAATATCAGAACACACCGGAATTTAACTTGCGCTTTACAATACAATAGTCTATAACAGCCAAAATATAAGATTCGCGTTGCTTTGGTCTACACGACTGATTTCGTGCATTTGAGTATGTTTGAATTTAATCCAGGCCAACCTTACGCAATTCATAAAGCGATAACACTGTTTACAGGCGATAATAAATACAAACATTCCTCAACAAAAACCCGTCGTTATCAAAACGGATATAGTACGAGTTGATAATTATGTGCAAGGCATGCATGAGCAAATATATACATGTCTCGTTGCAAACTGTGCGCTTTCTATTTGTTGACCGTCGCAGCGGATTATGTTTGCAATACTACAGGCTTTATTAATATTCCCGCTGAATCAGCCAAACGGCCATGAAACACGTCTACAACGGATATATGTCGGGAGAACATTAAATGACAGGAAAATGCAAAACAAACGTGACTGGCGCTCGGGTGGGTGTTAGCTTAAGCGTTACGGGTTAGGTATATACTATTCCAAAAACCGCCAGAGTATAAAATCAAGAAAAGCACGATATGACGCTGCACAGTTGAAAATGAAGGAAGGTGTCCAAAAAATGCACTGTAAATCGGCAGATTCGATCCGTTCTTATAACTCGCTCTTGCCCAAACACTTGGCGATAATACCGGTACAGAATGCACAGAATGAACAGCAGATACCAATGGGGATCCACACGAGAGCCACTACCGACACGATAATACCACAGATCTGAAAAATGATGCATTCACGCATACGTTATCATGAAACTGCAAATAATGAGTCATATATGTAAAATAACAGGTTATACGTATATGTCAAAAAAATATACCCCATAACATGATGCAATCAAGTGACATACTGCATATAAAATCTGGACTGTCATATCACTATATATGTAATAGTTATATAATTATTTATTAATTTGTAATTATATATTTATTTATGTATTTTTTAATATTTATTTATGTATTCAATTAATATTTATGCCGGTGTACGTAATATTTATATAATTATCTATCGGCTCACCGCAGAGTAGAACAAGAGTGAGTTGATATGGGCGGTAATGGGGGGGTTGTATTTCGTCGATAATGCATGCCACTCGTTTTGTTCGAAATACAGTTTAAAGCTGGTAACAAGCAGTCCAATGGTCATTGCTAATCCCCCCAATCCAACCTAGACGAATGAATGCCAGTTATATACCGAAAGTTTGTTTGTAGGCAGAAATTTCATTCACGATTCGGTCATCGTAATTGCGACTATAACATTATTTTAAATCATGACCACGACAATAAGTATGTTATAATAACATTTCAACCGACTATTACTAACAGCGTCCTGTTAGCATATGTGAAACTTTGCACAAATGTTTACACTTTCTGGTTATTATTATTTTTTAATTAGTATTGATTATTATTATTATTATCACTATTATGATTATGATTCTTTTATTTTCTCGTTTACTTACAGCAAGTTCATAGCAGCATGTGAAACCGGGCTTCAGTGAGACCTGCTGGGCCTCCACGTCGACATCCTTCTTGCCGAACAGATTGGTAGTAAATCTGTTCTTGCCGAACAAAAAGGACATGAGTAGTAAGCCGTAACCTAAGCCGGCATGCCATTTCCACAGCCCTTCAGTCGCTTCCGAGGATTGTCCATATTCCACCATGGCTCGCGTAGCTAACGCCGGTGATGCTATGCATGCCGCCTGAAAATAAGTAATCCTGAATGTTTGATTTACAATAATTGCATATATTGTGTATACAGTATATATATATACATACACAATATATTATATGTATATATACAATATATTAATACATATACAATATATATTTTCTATATATACAATATATATTACATATATACACTGCATATGCACATATATACATTATATATACACATATTTACACACTTATGTACACACTTATGTACACGTATGAACATTATATTATATTCACATATATACACATCATTCATACAAAATATTATATATATGTGCATTTTATTTTGGTAGTGTCGTCCATAACATGATATCGTATCGATTATTTTTTATTCGCATTTGTACCAGCTTTTCAATTAAGAATTCAGCGATATCTATGGCACAATATTATTACTTAAATTATGGCACGATGAAGACAGGTATTCAGATGACATTTCTTGTTAAAGAAATTAAAAACGCACGCTGAGCATACTAAGTTTTGAAGACATATGTTCAAGGACATTTAATTGTGTAAAATAGCATGTTTACCATCACGGTGACCAAGAGAAAAGTGTATAGTATAATTAATATATCCTATCTATATTATACACTCTGCTCTTTGTAAGCTTGCTACTTTACACAACTAGAGAAAAGGGTTGACAAAAAGAAAGAATCACATCGTGGAATTTAAACTACGTAAAATAAGTTATGCGGCTCATTAATGATATACGTACATAAGGCAATGGAACTTACCAGGTATGCAAGGTAACCCAACAGAAAGATACACGCGCAGCAAATGGCTACCGCACCAGCTGCCATTGTTAATAGATTTTGTTCGCGTTATAACAATAAAAACGAAAAATCTTTTACACGGAGAAAATACGCAATAAATTGTTAATTTAATATTGTCTGCTTTACTGCTTGAATTTCGGCCAGACTTCTGTCTTGGAATTGCTACGGTAAGTCTAAAATTTTGGCTTCCGGCCTTGCTTGTACATCTTTTCCAGTGCGACCGAGCAAAGTTAGGAAACCGGTTTATTTTGCATTTGGTAGTTGGTAACCAAGATGAATCGACATATGCATGGTTCATAAATAATTGTTTTCATGAATCAAGGTACACACTAACTACCGTAGGTACACTAAGCGTAGACACACACACTCAAGTTGCAAGCAGCTTATAAAACCGAAATTTCAGCGATGAGAAATATATATTCTGAAACTGGTTTGGATTGTATACGGTGATGCCCCAAGGGTAATTCCGATGCGTTAGCTTAGACTGAAATGGAATGACAAAGAGGCCACTTTTATACCGCGGCGAAGTACAATGTCAATCTGTAGCTAGCTAACAATTAATCTAAGGCATGCATGAAATTGTCGAATACATAATTGCAGAAGGAATGTAATGCAGCCTTAGTTGTAAGTTCAGGCTTATATGCTAATTCAATACATCATATTGTTTAATTTTTTTACTAGTCCACAAAATAATTTTTACTAGATGAGTTCATTCGCTGCTTGCCGACACTGGCAGACCGAAGCGAGCAGGAAACCGACACAGTTAGTTGAACTAATCTTTAACGGTCCCGATTAAAATGTGATTATGTGGACAGTGGTCAAGATCGAGTGTGTGTGCTCCTCTCAGTGGGAGATACACTGCATGGTTCCGTGTCTCTCCCAAGAAGGAAAACATTGTTGACCCTTATTTCACTTCAAAGAACAGTGAAAGGCTCATAAATATTAAAGCAAAACGCTCATTCTAGCCAGCTCTGTCTTTCTCTGTTCACGATACCCGAAATATTTTGTAATAACACAGTCGTCTTTTATATGCAATTAAACTGCATATTTTGTCCGTCCGTCGGTCACGATACCGGAAGTATTGCGCAATAGCACAGTAATTTATATGTACGGGAACAATGTAATTTATATGGTATACGCTTCTGGAACAACAGCGGACAGTCTGCCACTTACCGTTCTTGTTGAGTTTGACAAGTATATATATGGGGCCCACGTTTGCTAAAAACTGCGTTCCAATATCGCCCACAACTACATAGTGGCACGACAAAACTGGAAACTGTTTCAGGCCCAGTTTCCTCTATCGCTGGCATGGGCTATTGTCATATACACAGGCCAAGGAATTATCTGCGTTTATGCAGTTGTGCATTTGGAAAGAATTGGACTGATCTACGTTGGCCTTTCGCAATTCGCAAGTACAAACTTGGAGTGCGCTAGCCATTGAGCCAATTTTTCCGTTCGTGGTCCTTCAAGTAATCAAAAACAAAGAGACGACCGCCTCCGCTTTGATTCGGTCGATTATTGCTGATGCTTTGCAGTTCTAGCTAGGTTGTTCTCCTGCTAAAATTTGTAGTTTTTGACATTTTCCCTTTTAAACCTCAGGTTCAAAACCTGGGTAGAATAAGGCACAAACGTTATTCTCATCCTCCTCCTCACCGCAGCTTTGTAATACGATTCCGCAATAAGATGGTAATGCCCATCAAAATCCGGGCATATTCCCACTTGTTCGATGTTCCAGAGTGACGTTAAGTTGTTTTAGATGCAGCTCCTGTGCATCTCGTAATCCCAGATCAAATCCGGCCGCGGTAAACGGTAAAGCTTGAAAAATCGCGGTGCAGACATTCCGTAAATAATGATGGTAACGTTAAACTCACAATTCACGCTAAACAATTCACAGCAGCATGACTAAAACAATGCCTGCACTTAAATGGAAAACACCAGGTTCCATCCTCGATAAACTGTGCCTGTCTGGACGAAAGAAAGCCAAAAGGAATACATTGTAGCAAAAGGAAGTATGGTTTATTGGAGTCTGATTCCTTGCCTACGCGATGTAGTAATTACAAGGCTTTAATATTAAAATTATGCCTCTCCCAGAAATTAATCTCCGATTACGGCGTGAAGTGGATACCATGATCTGTGATTTTTCTCTCTTGTGCATCGAATGATTCGCAGTCCCTGTGGGATAAAATCAGCTGCGATGCTGAAATATTTAGTACTGTAGCAGCTCTTTTTAATATACTTTCTCATAGTTGATTAGTATCACTACGGCCTTAATAAGAATTAACTACTTGAGGCTTAAGGTGCGCCATTTAACGGTGACCTCAGACATAACCAAATTATACAGAACATGTGTTTCTTTTGCTAGGATGATCTGGCGATTATTGCACGTTAATATATCATGTACTAAATGCATCAGTGCCTGTAAAGTACGAAGAATAACGATAAGAACTATTCTTAAACAAGAAATAGCAAGTGGTGCACTTGAGGCGCGGTTTACTTGATTCGTGGTATACTTATGTGAATTAGCAAAACACAAATATGTTGGGTATCGGTTTTATTTCAGTTTTCCTAACTATACCGGGTGACGCGCAGTTTTTGATCGACGTTTCGTTGCCTGATATCTCCCGAACGATGCAACGTATGCAATCCCACGATGGCTCATTTTAAAGGGCAGCTCTTCCTCTTCAAAACCGTGTATTGATAATTGGGGCATCTATGAAACGTGTCCTGAAAAATTAGCCCCGACCAAACCTAGTACTTCTTCCCAGTGTCCCATGATGCGGAGATGAAAAGTTACCGGTTTGTGTGTTACTGCAAGTTGAATTTATCGCTTTTGAGCGATTATGACGAAGAAGATCTCGCAGTTTAATGTGGTTAAATCTTATGGGTTAAATCCGTTACTGGAATTTAGGACTGAATTAGAACTTTTGGTACTTTGACTGCAAATAATGAGTTTTATCATTTAATAACTCATATGTCTACGAAAGATTTATTGTTGCTTTTGTGTGGATGATGCAAAAAGACTGTCCCTGCCCAGTTTTACAAGAGCAGTCAATGTTGTACCAAAAAATATTTAAAACAGCGCGGTACTGTGATAACCGACCCGCAGCCACTATTAAAGGTCAACAGTCACCCCTGGGCTGGTCATGGGAATTCGGACCTCGCTGACCCCGTTTTTTCGTGAAGCTTGTTCTGTTAATTTGATTGATGGGTTGAAATTTTTATACATTTCGAAGGAAGAAAGAATGCTCTTTCGAACGGTATCTATTTACTAATTTATGCCTGGTCCGGGTCTGCCTTACGCGCCGATCTGGCAAAAAGCGAATTTTTGAATTTCTTGTTTAGGACATTCCCTAATTTTGGTCGCTTTCCGCAAAAATTATTTCCATAGCGGCTTTGCATTTCGGAAGAGACTTGTTGGAGTGAAAATGTAGTATGGTAGTCTGGCTACAAAGTAATATTTGAACGGCGGCATTCTCATTTCGGGAATGGCTGCTATGGAGACTCGAACACACGGTCAAAATTTGCGCGTCACCCGTTAAGGCAGTTGTATCAATAACTACATCACTGCGTCTGCTTTTTTTTCCCTGTTTTTGGTTTCACCATCACAGATAAACTAGAACAGCGGCCAATGGTCAATACAGCTCTCGTTAAGAAATATTAATAGTACAACATGCAGTCCTACAACGACATTAACAAGTTTAGCACGGAGAATGCTAAAATATTCAGTAAAATTAAATTCGGCCAACGTTTAAACGTTTAATTCCGTATTCATCTTTTCAGAATGGAACCTGTCAATCGGAATTCGTATGTGACCACTTAGAACCTCCAAAACTTTGTCACCTACTGTATCTGTACACTGCGACAAAGTGTGTGGTTTCGGTGGTGGAACGTTTTCCCGAAAAAATTATAAATGGCAATGAAGAAGTTGTCCAAAACAATGCACTTTTGCAGCGGAGAATCGACCCTTTTTATATCTGCCTGCCGAAGCACATGGCCATAATGCCGGTACAGAACGCGCAGAATGCACAGCAGATGGTAATGGGAATAATCACGAGAGCGAGCATCGATACGACAATACCGCAGATCTGCAAAAGAATATTTATTTCAATTGCATTTATTTCAATATATTATATATATTTATTATATATTTATTTCAAGTACGAATTTCAGGGATAGCAAGCAAAATGTCTGTAATTGTGCAAAATAATAGAACAGCGATGTTGCAATTTAAGATAATGATCTAGTTGAAATATAAGTTAAACCAAGAGTATTTTAGTAAGAAATTCACAATTTTCTATGAGTTATTTTCGTTACTAAAAGTCTGAACTGCCATACGCGAAATGCAGTAAAAAAGGAATGTAGTATCGTATATTTGCTTACCGCTGAGTAAAACATATGCGTGGAGACGGAGTTGTGACCATGGTTATTTGTTTCGAAATAAATCTTGAAGCTTGTAACAGCCAGTCCGATGGTCATTGCTAAACCGAGCAATCCAACCTACAGCGGAACAAAAAACAATTACACGCGTGGTAGATACTGATGCTATACAAGACTAAATTATCACAGAATGTATGTCTGTACAATAACTTGATGAAGCCTAATTTTTGTTACATGTATAAAAAATGTTTTGCTGTGCTCTAGCATCTTTTTTCCAGAGCCAAAAATCTTCGAAATTCATGTGAGCACAGTCCTAAAATTTTACTGATCAAATGCAATATCCGACTGAATATAACATCCGGTTTTCATTGAGCTACAGAATTTTGATTGCGGCTGTTTCGGATGTCATGCTGACATTTTTTAAAAATTCGTAAACATAACAAACTAATCTCAATTTGGAAATAACAAGGGAGACCCGGTAGTAGCTGATCTATATCCAGAACCTGGAAGGGAAAAAGAAATTCCGAAATAAATTTCTACAACGATTACAGACCGCGCGGAGCGCGAAGATTTCGAGATTTTTGGTTTTTTTAAGGCTATATATGCACCTCGTAACTCATAATTTGCTGGTTATAACTCATAACTCGCGCTCATAACTCATAAACAATCGTCATCATTCACCAGCGGTCAGTTCCGTTAACTGCTCAATGGTTTCAGTGACAAGTACTCTGCCAGTTACCACTGGCCATAATTATTGACCAACGTAGCGGTAGCTTTTTGGTGTTTGTTGGTCCTTTGAGTACAATACTGAGTGCAACACCGCATCCTTTTTTATCGATCCTGGACGCGCGCACAAAAAAATCGCAGTGAAACATACTGAAACTACGGGTCACTCGCATTAAGATGACTCCTGGTAGATAGCAGGGAGAGGCACCAGGATGCAACGCGTAAGCACCAAAAACTACAGCTACATTGGTCAATAATTATGGCTAGTGGTGGCTGGCAGAGTACTTGTCACTGAAACCATTGAGCAGTTACCGCAACTGACCGCTGGTGCGTGGTGACCACTGTTTATGAGTTACAAATTTATGAGTTATGAGTTATGAGTGTTTGAATTATGAGTTATGACTTATGAGTTATGACCAGCAATTATGAGTTATGAGGTACATATATATCCTTTATTTAACGCGAAAAGTTCATCAGAACGCTGAATTGGATGGAAATCCATGGTGCTTTAGTTCGGCACTATACGGAGACGAGAAGCCGCGCGGAGCGCGAGAAAATTTGAGGTTTTCCTGCTAAAACGTTGACTAGAAACCTCATTTTTTTACATCAAAGTTAGAACAAGAGATTTGAAAGTGCTCCTCCGTTTGCTGTAGGTGGTAGGTTGTAGCTTCAACGGTCAGGAAAGTAGTGAACTCATGAATCCGTTCTGCAGACGTAGACCCGCAAGTTACCGAGATCGATGCCGTAATGATCAGTTTGGCACCGTTTTAACTCTCGGCTGCTGCCATCGTAACGGCAAGCGACCTCAGGCATCGGTTCGCCATCCTTATAACATCGGTCTGCCACGGTTATTTATCGGCTTGCCGTTGCGATGGCAGCCGGCAATATGAGTAAACTCTCTCTCCCTCTCCCTCTCCGGTATAACCTGCATGAATAAAAGACTTCCGGGCAGCTAGACTATGAGCGCAGAGCAATTCGGGCAAACCGGCATTTGAGAGTCTAGCAAGCTCTCGTTGCCCATAATCCCATTTGTCCGAAAAGGTTTTCAGGCAGCCAGAACCGGCGGCTTGTCCCATTTTGTAGTTTGTACCATCCCGAGAAAACATGAGTACCGCTTCCACATAACATAACCTTCCACAAAAATGCGACTGAACTACATAGCCATCATCTACGTATAAGATACCACTCACAAATTAGAATCACTGAAGATTAAAAGATTGCATTCTTTGCCATCATCCTTGCATTGTTTGCGGCATAAATAGATTCTCCCGCAGAATGCAGAGAATTTGGCCAGAATTTACTTTGAAAGTCTAAAGGCACGGAACACCGTCCGGCTTTTACGTTTCCCGTAACTTCTGTCCGTTTCAAAATTTCTGCTATGTGGATGAAGAATTTTTTGATGCGGAGTTGCAGTAAAACTTGTGTATGTGATCTAGACATAAAGATCACAGCGTATAGCCTCACTCGAACATTTAGTTAATATTCTGGAGGGCCACAGCCGATATAAAAACTCCCGCTTTTTACTATAAAAGTGGTAAAACGGGAGTTAAAACTCCATCAACTCGCCAGCGGCCGACATGCACTGGTAAAATATTAATACATATGTATACGGATGTGTCTTGAGTAGTTGACTTTGCTCTGTCTTCACGGCTTAATTTATTGCATTGCTTCTGCTTAGGCTTTTGGCGTACGGTTTGCGGCCTTGCAGTTCGTTTAAACGCATGAGACACTGTACATAGACATTCGGCTTTCTTTCCAGCTTTTGCTCACTCTTTTACCACGCCATAAACACCAAGATTATGTCGCACTTTACGTAAAACTGATGCAGTGTAAAAAGCAAGAGGGGGGTCTTCTTAGTTTTTTAGCACAACTTGCCGAACATGCCAGCACGTCGCATTTCATGTCAGCACGTTTTGTGTCATGTGAGCACAAGATTTTTGGCCCTGCTTTTTTCCTCTGTAAATCAATATTTTGTAGCATTGGTTTGGTATTACAAATCAGTCATAAAATGAAATGAACAAGATAAAAATGACACTATGACAAGAAAACGCTAAAGAAACACAAATCCTCTAACAAAGTACGCTATATTAAAAAAATACCGTAATGAACCAGAAATTTCATGAAAATGCGGATTACGTCTTGATATTACTGCTATTATCGCCGTTTGTTTTATTACACTTTCTTCTTACAACAAGTTCCCAGCAGCAAACGAAGCTGGGCTTCAGTCCGACTTGCCCGGCACCACTCTCTGGGTCGCTAGCCTTAGCGTGGTCTATGTTGGCAGTACAGCGATTCCTGCCTCCGCGCAACATGGACATGAGGACTAAGGCGTAGCCCAAGCCGGCATGCCATTTCCACAGCTCTGAAGTTGAACTCATGGGGAGACCCTGCTCCACCATGGCTTTGGTGGCTAATGCCGGTGATGCTATGCATGCCGCCTGAAAATGAGCATAATCCTAAATGTCTGATTCACATGTATTTGGATTTGGTAGTGTTGCATGTGTCTTAACAAAGTAAGCACTCCGAGGCCTCATGTTCGGATAAATATGGGACCCATCCCGGTATGTAGTCTCAAATATACCAACCACTGCTGCTTTTTTTTTGTTGGGTTCAATTCAAATAGTGAGGAGTTATGCATTTTTGCAACCATTAACTGTTAACAATTATGGCGGTCTACGAGATGAGTTGGAATGACGCATCAGCTTGCACCGCCGTCTCATAGACCGCCATGTTAACAGTAACAGTTTAATGGTTTCGAAACTGCATAACTCCTCACTATTTGAATTGAACCCAACAAAAAAAAGTAACAGTGGTTAGTATATTTGGGGCTACATACCGGGATGTGTCCCATATTTATACGAATATGTGCCTCGGGGTGCTTACTTTGTAAGCTTTTTTGCGTCCCCAAAAAGATATGATCCTGTTTTTTTTATCTTTATTTGTCTCTTACCACCTTAGAAGCTTAATAATATACATAGCACAATAATTGGCGCTAATTAAAGTTATGATACTGATGGAAACGGGTATTCGGATGACGGGCTTATAAAGGAAAATCTAAACTGCCAGCTAGCATACTAACTTCCGACAACGTCTATGATCTCTATCCACGGCGCCACGCACAGTTAATTGTAAAAGTTTACCAGCAAAATGAGCAAAATGAAAGGTACAAAAATAGTATGAAATTTGAAATATCAAAAGTACATACGTTGGACCACTACTCAATGTGTGGTTGTATCAGTATTAATAATGAGCCAAACTTACAAGGTATGCTAGAAAGAATATCGAATAGCCACATCCGACGCAAATGCCTAATGCACTGCCGTCCATTTTCAACAAATTCTTTTCATGTTATGATAAGAAAAAGGAAGAATCTTTTGCAAGTAGAGTGTACACATTAAACCGTAAAATATCTTGTTTATTTCAGCCAGACTGATGTCTTGGAAGTAACAGCATGTCTACAGTTTTGGTTTCCGGCCTGCCTTGTACACCTTTTCCAGTGCGACCGAGCAATGTCAGCAAACTGGTTTGCTTTGCATTTGGTACCGAGATGAATCGACATATGCATAGCTCAATAAATTGTTTTCATGAATCATGGGGACGCTTAGCTACCGTAACACTAAGCGCAGACACACACCTTGCAAGCAGCTTATAAAAAAAAATTTCAGCGATGAGTAATAGTTATATTCCGAAACTGGTTTGGAGTCTATACGTTGATGCTCCAAGAGTAATTCTGATGTGTTCGCTTTGGACTGAAATGCAATGATAAAGAGGCTACTTTTATAAGACTGGCGAAGTACAATGTCAATCTGTAGCTGACTAACAATTAATCTAAGATATGCATGAAGTTTTCGAGTAATTGCAGAAGGAATGTAGTGCAACCTTGGTTGTAGCAATATTAATTCAACACATAACTTAGTATTGTTTACTTTTTCTACATTCGTGATAGGCGTTGCCGCTCCAAAGGTTGCCTTGTACTAGTCTTAATTAAATGGAGTTACATTGACCATCGACTGCTCTTTTAGTTTACCTGTCATGTTGAAACCAGATATGGAATACAAGACCGAAGGCAGTGATGTAGTTATTAATTGATTCATCCTCCTACGATCTGCGTTACAAAAACTGAAATTAAACCGATACCGCAAACAAAATTGTCTGCTACTGTTTCACACATATACGTATATATCACGATTCAAAATGTTCTTAGTGGAAACTAATTTTTATCATTATCCTTCGTACTCTGACAATCATTAATGTTTTGAGTAATGGGTACATGTTACACGTTATGATTATTTATGTGCAATAATCGCCAGACCATCCTAGTAAGAGAAACACATTTTCCATATAATTAATTTAATTGTCTGAGCCAGGTCACTATAAGTGGCGCACCCTAAACTGTAAGTAATTAATTTTAATCAAGACCGTACGTGATATTAATCAGCCACTAGAAAGTATATGAAAAAGCTGCTACTACATATTTCAGCATCGCGGCTGATGTCACCCCAGGGGGAATGCGCATCATTTGATGCACGAGAGAGGAAAATCACAGATCACAATATCCTCTCCACACCGTAATCTGAGATTAATTTCTGAAGAAGGAATAATTTTCTTAAGCCTTGTAAATATTACATCCCGTAGGCGAGGAATCAGTCTCCAACAAAACCCTACTTCCCTTTGCTACCGTGCACTCCTGTTTATCGTGCTTTCATCCAGACAAGCACAGTTTGTCGAGGATGGAACCTGGTATTTTCCATTTAAATGTAGGCATTGTTTTAATAATGTTGCTGTGCTTGTCTGCAGTGAAGTGTGAGCACAAAGTTACTATTATGATTTACGGAATGTCGGCACCGCGTTTTATCCAAGCTTTACCGTTTACCGCGGCCGGATTTGATCTGGGATTACGGGATGCAAGGGAATTGTATCCAGAAAGGTTTAATGTCACTCTAGAGTATATCACATCGAATGAGCTGGGAATATGCCCGGATTTCGATGCGCATTATCATCTTGTTGCGGAGTATTATTACAGGAGATGCGGTGTTGGGAATCACGTCTGTGCCTTGTTTTATCCAGGTACAAAAGCGGAAGCGTCAAAAGTAAAGCTTTTTGCCGAAAAAATCATACAAAGATGCAAAGCAACAGCCACAATTTAAGAAAATATGTGATAAATTTTGTTAGTTTTGCGGTAACTACTTCGTACTCAATGACACATAAATGTTTGGAAGGTTGCAATCCTACAACGACATTAGCAAGTTTAGCACGAGGTAAGTTCAAACATACAACAAAACCAGATCCAATCGAATGTAAAGGTCTAATTCGACATTCATCCTCTTCAGAATGGAACCTGTTCACCCTGAATTCGTACGTAACCACTTGTAACTTCCAAGTTTGTCACCCACTGTACATTGCGAAATAGTGTGCAATTTTAGCGGTGTGACGTTTTCTCACCTTCGTAACCGGTCACTGTATCCAACAACGATCGATTTCGCTCCGTTCCAGTACAATCCGTACGGCGTGATGGTTCTTCGATTAATGCAGACATACAACTGGACATCTGTGGCAATGGTGTATGACAACTCGACTCGACAACTCTTCAATAGTCTCGTCTACAGTGAAATCGAGAAGCATTTGAAGGTCAATGCGGAGAATGTCCAGTTCTACTCTTTTCCGATAAACAGTAGCGGAGTTGTCGATTATGAGAGAGTTGTATCAGCTGTTTCTAAAGTCTCTCGAGGTAAGTAATGGAAGCTTTAGCGTATGGCACTAAAACTATGGCACAACGTTGGCTTAGAACACGAAGTACGAGCTTAGCATAGGTAGCAGTGTTTTAGCGATACTACCAATATCGATAGTGACTGTTTGCAGTTGTCCTAATCAGCTCACTACCAGATACAGCTAGAAACATTTTGGTAAGTAGAAAAACAATGGTGGATCGTGAAAAATGAATGATATAGACCATCTTTACTGATCACTGTATATCTGTGTACAGATTGCATTCTATCGTCTTGGCAGTTCCGCAAAAGAATACGTAAGCATACTGAAAACCGCATACCGAAGAAAACACGCACTGGTACATTCAAGCTCCTGATCATTTAGGTGCGGATTTACATGGATGCACCAAACAATCCATTTGGTCCACTGAAATATTTATTAAGTGACGGTAACGACGAGGTTTGTAAACGAACTGCAAACGCTGTCACCGAGTAAACCAAAGTTGTGTGTTGTAGATTGCACTTGAATCATTTTCCGCAGTCTTTGTCTTGTCGATGTGTTACGAATACGGTGCGGAAATTACGGCGTTATTAGCAGAAATGAAGGACAGAGCAGTTAATAAGTACAATGCTACTTTTCGCGCTGGCACGGGGGTATAATATTACTTGACGCAAAATGGATAATTGTAACACCTTGAAGGAAAATGATGACTGAAATAAGCGCGATTCTTTTGCAGCCATCAGTTTTCGTCGTTTCGTCGTACGCGTCAGTTCTGCTATACTACCAGGTAAGGAATTTTCTTGATCTTTTATGTACTTAATTTTCGTTTTCTTGGACTCTAATTAGACTTTAGTCAAAACGGAAGCGGAAGGTTCGGATATCCGAGATGGGAAGATCATCGCTGGAAAATTGCTCAACCGCACTTTTATCCTACCGAAAGTGGGAAAGATGTATTCTGATCCAAATGGAGAACGGCAGGATATTATCTGCCTATCCAATTTTCAACCCTCAACTGGAGTTTTTGAGGTAAAACCACAAAGTTACTTGCCCTGCAGACAGAGGACATCCAATTTTGTCAGTAAAACCAAATGTTGTTGAGCAGCAAGTCCTGCGCTACGATAGCGCAACGTCTCAGCTGATGACGATTCCTAGCCAGCAAATCTATTGGGGTACACCGGATAATCGACCACCGCTCAACAAACCAACATGCGGATTTTTGAACGAAGCGCCTCAGTGTAACAAAGACGGTTTGTACCTTTTAGTGTACGTGTACTTATCTTTTATTTAATTACAACGATGCCATTCTGTTGAAGGTCAAGGGATCACTTTAAAAGCCGCTCTTGTGGCCGTATGCTTCGTATTTCTTGTGTCAACAGTTGGTGCTATTGTATACTTGAGGTAAGCTTTTCGAATCCCCATGAAATCAGATTGAAATTCTACAGTAGCGGTTGCAGAAAAACTAGGAAGAACAACCGCGATTTGGATTGGTGGAACATCGATCTCAGCAAGCTGACAAAATCCAGTGAATCCAGATGTTTGAATAACGTTTGTCTTCCTGCTTCGTTAACCCGATAACGCATGGATTAGTTGAACGATTTCAGATGTCTGCGGTGAATTTTTCATTGGCCAGTCGCTTCTCAAAGACCGCTTACTCACAAACACACTTGGGAGATATGTTGTACAACGGGAGAATTGTACGGGTACAAACTGTGAAAGTGATGCACAAACCGGTGTTTACACGAGTTTGTCAGGAGACTTTAAATGAGGTGCAGACTGAAGTACATTGCAAATGATATTAATTGTTAATGATACGTTACTTACTGTCTGTGCAACTGTTCGCAGTTTCGTCGCCTAGCCAATGTGTCGCAGAATATTAACCGAATGATCGGCATTGCGCTGCAGCCAACAAGTGTCACCTTCGTCAAAGCACAGTGCCAACGAGGGGGAATGGACGTGCTCTTGGATGAAGTTGCAGTCGATATTAACCTGAAAGTTTCGTTAATCCGCGATATCGTTCAGGTAACTGATGACTAATCGGTTTTGCGC
>JAQGAU010000600.1:0-25877 GCA_034698045.1 Paramacrobiotus richtersi | reverse complement strand
CGCGCCTGAAGATTCCAAGCATCGCAGCATGAGCAAAACGATTTCCAAACGACGAACGAAAAGTCAAAATGGCTGAACAGAACTCTAGGATTTGCTACGGAAAGCAGGAAACCAGAAAGTACAGAACAGAACGACGGTCAATGATCTGATGACGAAATAAAGCGCAATCAACAAAAGCGCAGTGCTTACAAGTATCAAAACCGTCGCTGAACAGGGAATAAGATAGACCACGATGCATTAACGATTTACGCCAAAAACGTGCGTCGGAAAATGCCAAGCATGGCAGCATGAACAAAACGATTTGCAAACGATGAACAAGAAGTTTTTGAGAATCATAAAAACCAACGACAGTTGTCTTACCAGGTTTGAGATCCAAATCAAACTGGGAAGCTCGTTGGGTCCTGATCGGCGCTGGTGCAGATGTGGCATGATAATGAAATTTATACAGCGCATAGAAGTCATCGCACATGCATAAGGGCGATGATAAGGCTACACTTTACAGAATAAGGAAGTGGCACCGCGCCAAAAATTTCCAAATGAATAGCGCAAAATCTGCAGCTGCACACTGAAAAAAAAATCTGATAAAATTCCTGGAATTCAACAAGCGGATTTAAAATCTGCAGCAGGGTGGAGACTTGTTACGTCAAGCGGATATGTTTGGCCATTGGATAATGCCGTGGCACTGCGTTGTGAGCTGCATCAGTAATTCGGTACACTGCATTCCGTGAACAATTAAATTCTGTTTTTATTTTTTTTATTCTGTTATAATTCACGTTTTGCATGTGGGATATTGCGGGTTGGAAGTCTGGACGTCTGGAAGATGATAAACGAGGTTGCATATGTCCGAGTCCCAGTACCGTGCGCGCGGCCTTCTGGTTGCGTGCCGAGGCTACTCTGAAGCGACCAAACTCACGGATCAAATGATGGGTTCAGCTACAACAACCACTCCGCCTCGACAATGGCTCATCCCTGCAATAGCCACAGAAAAACTGGTGAAACTCTTTTGCAAAAAGTTTTTTTTTCCGAATGAATTCTTGTGATCGCACAACTTGAGATCAGTCAAAGTGTTACCATTTTTGGAATCACATGCGCCAAGAATGGACAAGTTTATTTTGATCAAAAAGCCACCGAAAATGGAGAAGCGGAATCCTATTCATTCAAACAGCGTCTGGAAGTGTAAAATGTACGCAGCAGTTTCGCTGATCGATTCTGGTTCTTACTCTTTTTCTGGTGTTTTTATAGTTGCCAAACCAAACAGGCGAGTTATACTTGTCCGCGATGCAATCTACCGTATTGCTCCATGGAATGCTACAAATCTTCCTCGCATCAAGAGTGCTCCGAGGCCTTCTACAAAGACTGCGTCATGGAGAACCTGAAAAATCAAAAACACAGGTAAAACCGTGAATAACTTTTTCTGCGAGTCTCTTTTGCATGGGAACATTGAGTATTTGTTTTTTTTTACAGTTTTTTGTTCAAGTTAATTATTGAACTTTTTTTATACGATTTAGATACATTGTTTATTTTAGAATTAAATTTATTCTGGGTTTATTTTCGGTCGCATTTCTTAAGCGTTTTCAACTGTGTTTTGACATTTTCAGTGGGAAGAATCAACGAAAAATAATCGAATTACTTCAAAAACTGGAAAAAGATGATGGAACGCAGCCTGACATGTTTGGTTTGAATGCGACGGAGACGAATGGAAAATCAACAACATTATCTCTTGACGAGAGACTCCAAGGACTCGATCTAGGTAGAAATTACAAATACAATGTTCTATTCAAGCAATAAACGAGAAAACATATTTATTAATTTTTAGATAATTTGCACAGATTATTTAATAATTTATACCAAATTATGAGGCTGTTTTTGGAATGAGTAAGAAAATTGTTTTTGTGGTAAATTAGTTTTGGAATTGAGTTTCTGTAGAACTGGAGTAATATGAAACAATTTTCTAATAGATACAGATGAGGATAAGATTTGGGAACGGTTGACAGAGGAAGAGAAGAACGAATTTCAAGAGTTCGCGGAAACGAGCGATTTGGCCCAGGTGATTGACGTGTGGACGCCGTGGTGGATGCGCGAGGTAATTCCCCTTCTTTCTGTTAATCCAACAATACTTTCTTTATCATTTGATTAATTATTAATATGTTATTGATCTAATGCTATACTGCATAGGAATTTATACAGTTTATATTTTTTTCTGTATTTGGTTGCATCAGAAACACATTCGTTTGTTGATTTATTTGATATTTTTATTATTACCGTTTATTTATACGCAGATAAATTATTACACAGAATCAGAAAGTAAATAATCAAAGACATCAAGATTGATTATATGAAAAATAATGTCTTCTTAATTCAACTTCAGGTCTGTAGAAATCCGACTTCCGGTCCATCAGAAATATCGTATTCGTTTATTTTGTTTTTCGTTTTTAATATTACAATTGATTTGTTGCCATCTAAACGAATTATCAGTTTTCAGGGCACTATAAAGTACTATTTGGAGATATCCAGTTGCATTAATTACCGAAAAAGTTCTTTAAAAAAAATAAAAATCTCCGTGTTGCCTTTTGAAATTTATAAAAAACGTCAAAATCCACAGAATCTTTAGATTAAATAATTTGCATCATCAAAATCATGGAGTTGACTAACTTAAATAATTTTAATTAAATAATTAAATTAAATCATTCAAGCATCAAAATCATTGAGTTGACTCATCAGAAAATTCGAATGCGCACTGTTTCTATTGGTTAGATTGTCCACCCAAAGATCCAGGACCTCTCCGACCCCGCGACCGACTCACTGCTGGCCAACCGCTCCGACATCCCGCCTATCTTCCCCTCCCCCGATCTGACCGCCCTCTTCGGTCGCCACCCCCCGCACCCCTCCATCCCCTGGGCCGTCGTCAACCTGTTGTACGCCTACACTCTAATCAGTCGATTGTACAACGGCGAGCACCACAGCATAGCGGAGCTGGCCGCGGAGAACCTGTTGGAGCTGTCCGTGGGGTTGCGGGGGACCCGGCTGCTCCAGTCTCCCCAGGTACGGAGTTTACATAGCACATGTTTTGGTTTATGGGTGTGACTTGATGAAGAACAGTCTGAAGTGTCGTTGGTGTGTGAACTGACGACACACAGAGCCATAGCGGTTGGACTGCTTTCGAACCATTTTTGACTTGAACATGGTTTCTGAGCATCACAGCGGTCAAAATTCCTATTTTAAAATATGATTACACCTAAATGGCAGTCTCACCGTCAGTTTAGTACTGGAACGTCAGATTCAGGAATACAGCATATCACAGTTGCAGACACTTTGATGGCACTTCCGGTCAGACCGAAACGTCACATTTTAGGGATTTTCAGCTACTCTACTTTACTTACGCTCGCTTTTAATAATTGATCAATTGATGTGATGTGACATTCGACCTTAGCGATTGAGCACTTGGAAACCAAAATATGTAGTTTGAATTGCATCCATCAGCACTTTATTGTGAAGATTCTTCCCTGATGGTGATTTGAATTTTAACGACCACTCAAGGTTTAACACCACGTCTTTTCACAGGAGGCTATCC
This sequence comes from Paramacrobiotus richtersi, assembly GCA_034698045.1. Taxonomy (NCBI): domain Eukaryota; kingdom Metazoa; phylum Tardigrada; class Eutardigrada; order Parachela; family Macrobiotidae; genus Paramacrobiotus; species Paramacrobiotus richtersi. The sequence continues at coordinate 22,306 of JAQGAU010000600.1, read as the reverse complement.
TCGCTGTTCTCGAGGATGCAGACCAGTCCAGTTTGAAGGAATCCCTGGGATCCCGGGAGTTTCGTGGTCTGGGCATGGGGGATGTGGTGAAGATCGTGGAGGAGGAGGTGTTTGTGCTGGCGGGCTTATCGGATGCGCGAAGATTACTGCATACGGCGTGGAAAGCTAAAGAGAGGGGAAAAGTGTTGGGGGATGCATTCAAGAGGGTCGAGTACTTTTTGGCGTGGGTGGAGGAGTTTGGGGAAGAGCTGGAGGGAGTGGATGGGGTCCTGCGCTTGCAGTATGGTAAGGCAGTGATTTTCAGAGAATTTTGAATTTGGGTTGTGTTAGTATATCAAATGTATGATGTATCAGATTTCTTTGGGAGATTTTAATCATTATTCGTTCGTTAGCTGAGCAATCTTTATTTTTGTCGAACTTATTTTGGTATGATTGAACTGGACGATGGTTGTGATTTAAACTAAATTTAATCTTGGACTGATGTAATTTAGAAGTTAAAATAATTGAATAAAATGTTTAAATGGATTGATTCAGTAAGGAGATTAATTACCAATACGTGCTAATAGAAAAAATCGTGTTTTCGCCGTGCAAACGATCTACATATCATTCTGTGTTGTGACTATTGTCCATTTACTTTTACTGATGAAAAGGAAATTTGTTTAGGTGAATATGTGGAGGAATCGCTGAGTCATTCGCGGGCGACTGGGCTAGTCCAACAACACTGGACACAGCCTGCAGCGAAACATTTGATCGAAGAGCTACCGTCGTAACGCTGGGAAACCTTTCTCACATACAAGATGTTGATGTTTTTAATGTTTGACGGTTAACTGGTGATAATTGCATCGTCTGTGACGAGTACCATGTTTGTCGCTTTCAGGTGTTGTCGATTGATGTACGAAGTACTGATTAAAAAAATCGTGCCAGTGATCGAAAGCGGCGTATTATTGGGTATATTATACGCAGACATTTTTGTATAGAACAACCCTTTTTCCTGACTGGGCGTAAAGCATCGCGTACTGTGTCTCCCGCTGCTAATTCGAACAGAGGAGCAGGAACGGGAGGTGCTCCGAAAGAGACAATTTACTGTACAAACTACAAAGTTTACAAGCTAGTATGTGACAGTCCTTGTGAGTGTGCAATTGCGGGCATAAAATACCTCACTATTGCTTTGCCAGTAGGTGCAGATGGGGTAGCAAACTGGCTTGATGTATTGTCGGCAGGTTCGTGTTGTTTGCCGATACCGCATTCCTTCCTATCGACGGTGGCAAATTCCTACAACCGGCTACATTTCGGATCGTAGCATAGAGTACGAGCCAGGGCGCATAATGGTGGTAAATACGATCGGACCAACAGCGTACTGTGGCATTACGAGGCAGTATCCTTACTCAGTAGTATCATTATCAAGCTCATCCTAATCGGAAATCTATTGAAATTTTGTTCATCAGTACGTGTTATGCTTTCGGATTATGTAGTACAGCGTTTCGACTTTCCATTAAACAACTTTTAGTCTTTTCCGGTACTCCCTATTCGTCTTGCCATTTCGTGCGATGACCTTTTATTCAGAATCGTCATCTCGTGACGTCCGTGTGTACATTGCTCGATGCTTTTGACATGCAAACTGAAAAACAAAGAAACAGAGGTGAAAAGACTTCCCGTCATAATTATCCGGCGTGAACCCGCTAATGGATCGTATTGACACAATACGCATCCTTACCGGCCTGCACAACAAGGTGTACACTGCTCACATTCTTCCACACACAACTTGATTATGCATGACACTGCCCAGGTTTGACATTCTGCAGATCTTTGTTGGTTTCTGGAACTGTCATCAATAATTGATTTGAATTTCCACGAGCAAGCCGATTATCGTCAGTATCTATGACATAAATTTTATGTGTCACATATTATGTAATGTTTTTTCATAACACCAAGTTGTTGCCTTTTTTATTTGCACTATCGCCTAATCCTTTCTAAAGTTCAGGTCTCCATCGGATTCATGGCTGTATCTAAAGTTGTTTTGTTTATCCTCGCATTTCAGCCAATTGTATCGTTCTGTTACTGCCAGAATGTTTCTCACCCAGCCTGGCATCTAAACTTCTTATGCTTCTTCGCACAGAACAAGGATTTCCTACCGGATCAATCCTACATGTTGCCGGCTTATGAGATTGCCATAGAGGAAATCCGTCAGCAATACAATGTTAGCGCATCGTTATCTGTCATCACTGCGCCTTTTTTAAAGGGTTGCGATGACCTGCATATCAACTGGTATTTGGTAGCGGAATATTATTACCGTTCGTGGCTCCCACAGAAGACAGCGTGGCAGGTCCCGGTTTTGTTCCTTAATGGTAAACGGCAATGCATATAATGGCGTGCAAGAATTACTTTCGATTCCTGTCCAGAAGAAAACAGCGACTAAGCATGTCATCCAGACTGTAAATCCTGCTGTTGTATCATGCTCACTTGACGAAGCTTTATTGTAATTGTAAACTTTGTGTTCATTTTACTATACTTTACTTTAAGATCTGTTCGGTATTGCACGGTAGTTTCTGGTAGTTTTAATCCGGTTTGCAGGAATAATAACGCATACTTCAGGGAACGAATCTGATGTCGCTGTACTGGTTTGAAATAACACGTCCTTTTTGTAGGGTGTGATGAAGGAAATGAGATCGCAAAGTTTACAAGGGGTTGGTATTATGTTTACGTTCTGCGCCATGTTGCTGTTTTCTGCCATATGACACTAACAAAACATTTTTTAGAATGGGATATCCTGATGATCGCAACGTAAGCTACCTAATCACGATCGCACTAATGTGTTAATTATCCACCACTATGCGAAGTAAGGGTAGAAGGTTTCGGGATATCACAGCGATTTTGATTAATTTTTTTGCAGCTTCGTGTGTTTCTGGCAATGAAACCGCATTAGTTAGTGTAATACGGTAATTTGACACGCATAACGAAAATGTCGATTCCATCTTTTTATGGCATGGTAGCACGGCAACGCCCTCCCAGCAGCCCCGCCAGCCCGAGGCCTACTCCAGTGTGGTGTCCTTCGCGACCTTTGATACAACAGCCTCGTGTCAGGGAATCTTCACCATATTGGCGCATTTTGGCTGGACCACCGTCTTTATGATCCATGACACGTGGCTGAAGAATTCTTTCTACTCCATGTGGCCGTGGGTGGTCAGTAGTTTGACCAAGGATGGTTCGCGGAATGCCCAGTTTAACATCATGTACAGTGGTTACAACAGCTCCCAAGTGGTACCATACGAAGAGCTTCTGCGTAAAGCGATGAATGTTACTCGAGGTGGGACATTGCAGTTAGCCGTGTAATTACTGGTAGATCTGGTTTATGTCACTTTATGTTTGTCTTACAGTCATAATGATAATGTTTCGCGGAGAAGAAATGCGGAGTTTCATGGTGATTGGCCGGTTAGCTGTTATTAACTGTATTTGGTTAATAATTGTTTTGGTTTTGTAGATTGCTGCCGATAGGCTCGGTATGCTCAACGGCGAATACGTAAATAGTAACCTTCTTCAGCGTGATCGAACCGATGAAAATTCATTATGCAGAACGCTTTGTAGATATTTTTGGCCGCCGAACCATTTGAGAATGCAAGGCGGTTTGGGAGTATTTATTGGTACCGCAACGATTCCAGTGATATGGTAAGCCTAGAAATGACTTCTCAAAATGTTGCGGTACATTCGATAATTGTATGCATTTTGTACACCTTGTGATTGTGGCATGGTAGGTAGCGAAGCGCGCCTTACGCCACGTAATGAAGTTCACAACGACATTCAAACAGCGCGGATCAACCGGCGAAAAAGACACTCTGGCCCGTGAAATAAAGGAACTGGGAATTAATGAGTATGGGGCATGGTATACCGCAGATGAAAGGGTAATTATTACCTAGATAGTCTTTTCCCATGAGTATGACCTTTCTCAAAGCTAGAGATGGTCAAACCTAGTCCTCAGTCTGGTAACGGTTCTTTGCTAACCTTATTTACCAAAAGTGTGTAACGAGCGGTAGCTAATGTAAAGGACTACAAGCGAGAAAAAACTCCCTTCACGTTGTGTTCTTTTTAAACTGCAGGTACAATCTGTGAAGATGATACATAACCAGTATAACAGTTAATTATGACTTTTGGTACGATGGCATTATAGTGCATAGTTCATTACGGTGTCCCGTTGAAGTAAAGTTTTGCTTCTGTAGCCCAATCCTGGACCGTTGGCAGCCTACTTGGCAGTTAAAGCTCTGGGTCGCACTGTGGCGGAGTCTTCGGACACCAGCTGGACACATAGCGCCACCAGTTTTGCTCATAAATTTCACGGCCGTCGATTTATTTCACGCGGGGTCGCAGCCACCATAGATTCGAGTGGGGTGCGGGTACCCGTCCTGTATCTGGAAGATTTCAATCCAGAAGTCGATTCTTTCGAGGTATAATCATGCTGTACGATCACCATGAATCCGACTTTGTACTAGCAAAGCCAGTTTCTCATGGTAGACTGCGGTAATCTACGAGTGGAACCCGAAACATGGCAATCCAGTCACAATGGCCCATAACTATAGTATAGACTGGGCGACATCCGACAAGCTGCCTCCGTTGAATGTGCCGCTCTGTGGATATCGTGGTGATGCGGGACCGTGTGGTATGTAAAGATGCTAGTCATAAACGCTTTTTCAAATTGTTTACAAGTGCTGCAGATTACTTGTTTGTCTACAGCCCCTTCTTTGGTCCGAAGTGTGCTAATGCCGCTGTTGATCATTTGCGTTTTGGTTGCCGTGACCTTTTTCGCTGGATTAGCATGGTAAGAACGAATCACAAGGTATACGCATCGTATCACAGTCCTTGCTGATCGCTGCAGGTATTTACGAAGACAGAACATGCAAGACACTGGCAAGTGGTGGATATTAGATGAACATTACATAAGCCAGGTCACCGATACCAACTCGCTTGCTTTCAAGGTCAATGTAAGGAAATCGTTGTGGTTTAATTAGAACATCTTCATTGCCTAGAAGACACGGATTTCTTTTCTAGCCCAGGAAAATGTCGATAATACATCCAACAGCTAAGAAGTTCCATCTGGAAATTCCCCCAGATTACATATATAAGAGTACTCCTGTCGTGATCAAAAAGCTGCAAGTGCGGCAGAAGGTCACCTTGAATCGCGCTGAGGAAGAGCATCTGGAAAAAGTATGTATACCCCAGATTTCTTTTTCGAAATATTTTGACGTCTCTTCCTAAAGACCGTGACTTTGCAGCTTGGGGTAATGGATCGCAGCAACCTAGTCCGGCTATGTGGCTTCCTTTTCCACCCAGATGAACTTTGGTGTGTCTATGAATTCTTAGCAAAAGGGCACCTTAAAGACCTCATCGAGGATTCTTATTTGGACTGGGATCTTTGCATACTGCTGTCTTATGATCTTATCAACGTATGTCCCACACAATAACGATCTTAATGTAATAATAATAATGGTCACTGTTTGTATAGGGTGTCCGAACAATTCATCGATCAGTCTTCAAGCAGCACGGTTACGTTACTCCCTATGTCTGCATGATCAGCAAGAACCTTACCCTGAAAGTAGCAGACTGTGGACTTTACACAGTCACATCGCGGTATCTCGCAGCGGACTCAAGAGAGTTTCCACCGATCGAAGATATGTCTAAGTGGTTTGCTTCTGAAGTCCGTCATCATGTACTCAAGTGTAACGATATAATGGAAATGGCCAAATTTGCCACCAGCGAGGCTGACGTGTACTCTGTCGCCAGTATTATTCTATGGATCTTCAAATCGTGCAGGAGTTTCTCACAAGAAGATGCTGGATGTACGGAGATCTTGGACAAGTGCCTGAACGATAACCCACCGGCCCGTCCCGGTATAGATGCACTGTGGAGTTTCTTTCAAGTACGAAACGTTTTCAATATGTGTAATAGCGGTGCATAAATTTTTTCATTTCAGTTCTAAGTTTTAACACTCTTTTTAAGTACGTAACAGAACGCTCATGAAGTTCCAATCTCACTTTTAGCGTCGGCTAAGTAACAGTGGCTCTTTAATCGAAAACATGATCAAGAAAATGGACAACTATGCCAGGAAATTAGAAGATGTTGTGAAAGAAAGAACAGTACATCTACAAAAAGAGCAGCAGCTGACAGAGAGCCTACTTTCGGAAATGCTACCAAAGTGAGTGCTAATTAAGTAAATTTTCAACAATCCATCATCTGATGCTCGAAGGTGTTTAGGTCAATCATACACCGTCTGCTTACCGGACAGCCGGTGGTATCAGAACTGTACCCCTCCGTCACCGTGGCCTTTAGTGTTTTTGATGGTTTCACGGGGTTTGTCGCGGCAAATACACCGCTGGATGTGGTGGAATTTCTCGGTGATGTTTTCTCGTTGTTTGACGACCATTCAGCGGGATACGATGTGTACAAAGTGGAAACTATTAGCGACATCTATATGGTCAGTGGTACCAACATACTGTAGTCTCTACTGTGTTACTTCCCAGAAAGTGACGCATTGTGAGAACCGAAACCTAAATAACCAAAAAACAGTTTGCTAAAACCTTGTACTTGAAAGTGTTTGGCTTTACCGTATGGTCCATGCAACAGATTTTATTACACATTGTCCGATTTCTAATTCTGACTCTGTTTTGTCAAACACAAGGGAAATTTCAGTTTTGCAGGTTGTCAGTGGTCTTCCGATTCCTAACGGAATCTATCACGCAACTGAAGTCTGCACTCTTGCCGTTAATCTGCGCAGTGTTTTCCTGGCGAAATTTTTAAAAACTGGGCTCCAAATCATGATTGGAATTCATTCGGGTTAGTCAGACTTCGTTCCTCCAGCGAGTTTGCCTTGATTCGGTCGAAGGAAGTGTTTTTTTTTGCAATTTTGCAGGTGAATGCGCCGCGGGATTAGTGGGCACCCAACGTCCCCGTTATTGCTTGTAATAATACCGTATTGCGTATACTGCGGAAACAGGTAGATTAACGAAGTTATTATCATTGTTGTTTAAAGATTCGGTGATACGGTCAACGTGGCTTCCCGTCTGGCATCGCACAACACCGGCTTTAGTATTCAAACCACACTGGAAACCGTCCAGCTTCTATCACATCCTTCGCGATTCCAAGTAACCGAAAGAGGTTTAACAGAACTCAAGGTGCCTGGTTATAGCATTTAGTCCGAAAGGTCATCATATGTTTATTGTTTTTGCTTGACAGGGGACCGCAAACAGGAGAACGTTTTGGCTCGATGTTGTTGATACTAGTCAATATAAGGATTTTTAAAGGAACTGTTAGGAGGCCTAAGCCATACTATGGTACCACAATGGATCAAAGCCTCCTCGACAGGAGCGAATGAAAACCGGAAGCGCAGCTCGGTGTGATATTGTAGAACATACTGTGTAGCTGTGCGAATACGATGGATCAGATCGGTCTAAGTAATAATAAGGTTCGTGTTGTGATCCTCTTTGGCCTGGCTCGCTTATTCAGTTAGTGGACTGAAGTTCAACCATAACATCCGTAAGACACGAGCTTTGTGGACTAGTTAACTTGTCGGCTGATTAAAAAGAAGGCGTAGGATGGATAAAAATGAGTCTCTTGGAAATATGTAATGCCGTTGTAATGCAATCTCATCTTGACCGTAGATCCTACTGCAGCGTTCACATTTGCCCGGGAAGAGAATTTTCAATTGTGTTGCACACTGGTATCGGAAATGTTTGCAAAAAATTAAAGCAATATATCCGTTGGAACTGAATTGTGGACAAATGAATGACTCGGCAAGATGGTGTCGAGAATGGCCATGTGATAAGCAGGATGTAAAGAATCGCTACAGTGGCGGAAGGTGTAAGCAGTTTATTTTCTACCCCAGAAATTCCCCAAGGGAGACGCCAGAGGCTTAGGCACATTCTGAGCATCTTTAAGAAATAAGAAAATTATATAAGTGTGCCGAAATTATGTACGTGAGCTTCGAAAACCCGCTTCGCAAAGGAGCACTTGTCAGACTAATTTCGATACACAAAAGGATACCCCAGGTCGTGGGAGGGCGAAAAGGATGTCCGTCATTACAAGCGTGCGCAGATAATCAAGATTGAGACAAACTGCTCCGCACATTACCCGAGTATATTCGGCTTGCCCGATTGCATCGGCCATTTGAAAAATCACCATGTAATTACTGAAAGCGGTTAAAATTCTTCGACGCGCCACACACGATGGTGTTTAATAAGCGTGGGTTTACTTTCTGTACGGGTTTTTTAGATAACTTAAAGCGACGACTTAGTGGGCTGTGTTAACAGGGCGGTTGATTAGAAATTTCAGGAGCGTTACGTAAAGCGCGCAGCCACAGTTGCTCTCTTTCATGTTTTGTTCCGTGGGAGACCTAACTCCGCCATTTAGCAATCCGCATTCCTTTTCGTCCTCAGACTCATGGCTGCGTCTGATGTACCGTTTGTTCTCATGATTGTGCTACCAATTGTGCTTTGCCAAAGTACTTCTCGCCCAGCTTGGCATCTGAACTTTTTCTGTTTCTTCGCGCAAAACAAGGATTTCTTACCTGATCAGTCATACATGTTGCCGGCTTATGATATTGCACTTAATGAGATCCGGCAGCAATACAACGTTAGTGCGTCGTTGTCAATTATCTCTGCGCCCTTCCTGAAGGGTTGCGATGACCTACAAAATAACTTCCATTTGATGGCGGAGTATTACTACCGGATGTGGCTACCGCAGAGGTCACCATCGTGGCAAATCCCGGTTGTGTTTCTTAATGGTAAAATTGACTACAGGGTTAGATTAATACATATGTTTTACCAGTTTTTACATAATTTTGTAGATTTTCACGTTTTTACATTTTTACATTTTTCCTTTTATTTCCATTTTTCCATTTTTAGATGTTCACATTTTTACATATTTACATTTTTACATACATGTAGGCTGTGATGAAGGAAATGATATCGGCAAATTAACAAGAGGTGAGCAACAGGCGTTGAAAACTTCCGTAGAACGTTCAGCAGTGTGATACTAATAAAGTAATCTTACAGAATGGAATATGTTGACCATTGCGACGTAAGTTAACTGAGCGGCCTAAGCAACATTTCTCTGCAACTAACAGTGGAACGGTAGTGTTCGCACTGGAAAACTCGTGCGTTTCTGTTCCCCCTTCATAGTCCAAATATAAGCCAAGCCCGATGAGAGCATGACAGTGCTCTTCGAGACAGAGGCAGCTTTACCGATGTTATTAATACTGTAGCGCTGCAACACCATCTAATAAGCCCCGACAGCCAGAGGTTTATCCGACAATGGTTTCTTTCGCGACATTCGACTCGACTACCGCGTGTCAGGGCATTTTGACCATACTAGCCCACTTTGGATGGACCACCGTGTATATACTGTTCGATACGTGGGTGAAGAATATATACTACACAACGTGGGCGAGGGTTGCCGGTGGGGTGATTCGGGATGGTTTTCCTACCATCCAGGATGTTCAGTTTAATTTTATTCCTGTTAGCTACAACAGCTCAGGGCCGATACCATACGAACAGCTTCTTAGGAAAACGATGAATATCAGTCGAGGTGAGAAATCAAAATTGTCTATAATCTGCAAGAGATCCGTGATTTCGTTTATTTACACATCTGTATGTATAAAAATTATTTTTTATATATTTTTATGTAGTCATCATGATTATGTTTCGTGGAGAGGAAATGCGGAATTTCATGGTAACAACCGTTTTAATAGGGATGTTCTTCTGCCATTCATGTCGTCTTTTGCAGATTGCCGCTGCCAGACTCAGTATGCTCAACGGCGAATACGTAATTACGGCTGCACTATGTTTTTGAGCTCCAGTACCGACGTGGGCGAACTGATTGTAGATTTTCTTGACGGCGGAACCCTTCGACAATGAGAGACGGTTTGGCTCGCTTTCATGGTACCGGAACGATTCGGATGACATGGTCTGTTGTTCCTGTCACATGCTTCTTAACAGCCATAATATTGTTTTGTTCGTTTAGACAGCGAAGCATGCCTTCCGCTACGTAATGAAATTTACCACGACGTTCAAGCAGCGCGCTGTAAACAGCGAGAAGGAGGCTCTTTCCCGGGAAATCAAGGAACGGGGAATCAGCCAGTACGGCGCATGGTATACGGAGGATGAAAAAGTATCACTCTAAGTCTTGTGATTAGCGTTAACGGCATTGCTCACACAGTTTATTGTTAGCCAAACCCTGGACCGTTCGCAGCCTACATGGCAGTCAAAGCACTTGGGCGTATTGTTTCGGAGTCGTCCGATACCGACTGGACATCTAACGCCACCAACTTTGCCCAAAAATTTCACAGTCGACGCTTTTTGTCGCGAGGACTGTCCGTTACCATTGACGCATCGGGCGTCCGGGTGCCGGTAATGTATCTGGAAGACTTCAATCCAGATATAGAATCCTTCGAGGTATCATAATAATTATGTCTGATGTTTAATATTGTGAAGGTCTAAAGCTGTTATTTTTATGGCAGACAGCAGTGGTATACGATTGGAACTCGAACCGCAGCCACCCAATCACAATGGTCGAGAACTTCACCATTGACTGGGCGACATTCGATGATCAGCCTCCTTTAAATGTGCCGGTGTGTGGATATCGGGGGGATACAGGACCCTGTGGTACGCAACGATTAGTACATCTTTATAAACTTGGTCTCTTGTCAGTACATGTGAGGAATGCTTAAAAACTCAGGCGTACAGAAAGCTGTGCAAATTCTTGATGTAATATCCAATACAGTAAAGAAACGTTATCCACGATGATTGTTCCCTTTTTGAAACTTTCCACATGCGGTATTTGAGAAAATGTAAAACCTGCTTCGACGTTTCCGGATGCTTACTGATTCGGTTTTCGCCTAGCTGCGTCTTTGACCCGAGGTGTGCTCAAGCCGTTGCTTATCTCCATTATCCTGCTTGTGGTAATCTTTTTCACCGCCTTTTCATGGTAAGCTAGATGGACGAGCAATGCGTTATTCTACAACGATTACAAATCGCAGCTGTCATGTGGTAGGTATTTGCGAAGAAAGGGAATGAAAGATGTTGGCAAGTGGTGGATACTGGATGCCCAAGACGTATGCCAAGTCACGAGCTCGCTAGCTTGGGATGCCGATGTAAGAGGGATACTGTACCTAGATTATTCTTGTATATGCAGCGCTTTTCATTTCAGCGTAAGCGAATATCGATTGTCCATGCAACAGCTACAAGATACCATGCCGAAATTCATCCGGATTACTTGTACAAAAAGACCCCTGTCGTAATTAAAAAATTTCCGGTGCAGCAGAAACTCGGCATGAATCGCCTGGAAGAAGATCATCTAAGAAAGGTACATACAAGAAAATGAAGCTAAAAATTAATGTAGCACGTGTGATGCGACGTAACCAGTGTGCAGATACTGTGCTTCAGGTCCGGAACTTAATTTTTGAAGAATGTTAGAGAAGAGAACTGGTATACCGCACTGGTGTACCTATATGTACGTAATGTATTTATTGCACATTATTGCGTTGGTAAACATATTGTATTCATATATGTGCGCATATAATATGTAGGTATGACATTTAAACTTGTAAAACATACAAATCTTCAGCTTTTCAGCTGGCAGCGATAGACCACGGAAATCTGGTCCGACTGTACGGGTTAGTTTTCCAAACAGGCGAACTATGGTGTATCTACGAGTTCCTGGCAAAAGGTCACCTTAAGGATCTCATTGGATACTCTCAAATGGACTGGGATTTTTGTATGCTATTGTCATATGATCTCATCAAAGTATGTCAGAACTATAAAGACTGCAATGTAACGATCTAATTTATACTGTATTTGTAAGGGAGTCCGAACAATTCATCGATCGGTCTTCAAGCACCACGGCTACATTACTCCCTACGTCTGTATGATCAGCAAGAATCTCACTCTGAAGCTGTCGGATTGCGGACTGTTCGCCATTACATCCCGACAGTTTGTTGTCGGAGGTAAAGAACATGCAACAGTTCAAGAAGGCCTCTGTGAATGGTTCGCTTTTGAGATCCGTCATCATGTACCAGTGTGTCGTGATATGATGGAAATGGCCAAATTTGCCACTTGCGAGGCTGACGTCTATTCGGTCGCCAGTATTATCCTGTGGGTCTTCAAACTATGCAAGGGATTCTCGGATGATGACAGCGGATGTAGGGAAATTTTGGAGAAATGTTCGAGCGACAACCCCAAGTCGCGCGGCAGTATTGATACATTGTGGAAGTTTTTCAAGGTAGAATTGTTTACGTATAGAGTTTTGTACCATCCACGGTCCACCTAACTTATTTGGTTGCTAGCGCTGATTTGGTTCAATCGCAATGAAAATTTTTGGAAATTCAAAGCAAAGCTTCTAGTCAGATCATTGGTTTGCTTATATGGTAATCGTAAATGTTCAGCTCACCCGTTTTGACTTACATTTTGAAATTGGGTATACACATCGTTTTCGTATCATAAAAAGGTCAACGGTGAAACTCAACGAAACTTGCAGATACAGTCCTAAAAGTTTCATTTTCGTGGTTGCTTTCAGGGTCGATTGCACAGTGGCGGTTCTTTAATCGAAACCCTGATAAGAAAAATGGACAACTATGCTAGAAAGTTAGAAGATGTGGTCAAAGAAAGGACAGTACATTTACAAAGGGAGAAACAACTGACGGAAAGTCTGCTGCTGGAAATGCTGCCAAAGTTAGTTATGCTTGAGTTACCTGCTTACTAATACCGATTTTTCTTACGTCTGATTCTTTAGAGCGATCCTGGAGCGTCTACTCACTGGACAGTCGGTTGTCCCCGAAGTGCATCCATCCGTAACGGTTGCATTCAGCACGTTCGATGGCTTCGCCGCATTCGTCGCAGCGCATTCACCGTTACAAGTGGTGGAATTCCTCGGGGATGTGTTCTCGTTGTTCGACGATCATTCGGCGAGATATGATGTGTACAAAGTGGAATCCATTAGCGATTGCTACATGGTTGGTATCTGATTACGTACTGTAAACAGGCTACAGCGAGTAGTGCTGCAGTGAATAATTATTCCGTAGCTTTGTATTGTATTATTTATGGCGCACATAATCTGTTTCTTGTGTAAACCGCATGTGCATATAATGTAATTGTCATTTGACTAGGTTGCAAGTGGTCTTCCGATTCCCAATGGGATATATCACGCGGCGGAAATCTGCACTTTAGCCGTTAGTTTACGCGAAGTCTTCATGTGGGAGTTCTTAAAAACTGGCCTAGAAATCAAGATTGGCATTCATTCCGGTAAGAAAGACATCCCTTCTGTAATGAATTTTACTGTGAATTGGTTTTCTTTGAAGGAGAATGCGCGGCTGGATTAGTGGGCACACAGCGCCCCCGTTATTGCTTGTAATGACTGCGCACTCTTCACCATGAAAAGGCACATGAAGAGTTTGGTGTATTTTTCAGATTTGGCGACACAGTCAATGTGGCTTCCCGTTTAGCTTCGCACAGCACCGGCTTCAACATCCAGACAACGCTTGAAACGGTCCAGCTGCTACCGCGTCCGTCACAAATCGATATTACGGAACGAGGTCTAATAGAACTAAAGGTACTTGTTAAAAGGCATCATTTTGCACGATCGAATATGATATTCTGTCTGCAGGGTTCCGGGAGGAGGTTAACCTTTTGGTTGAACTTAATGGGCGACAAACGGTATTCCGCGTCGTAAAACAGTCGACACTTTGTCTACGATGCAGTTTTCGTCTTAATGTATGACGCCTTAGCTTCTTAATCAGTTGCGTTCAGGTTCATTAATGTTGTAATAGCATAAAATTATGCTTAAAGCTGCAATAAAGCAGATTGTGCGTGCTATCGTCATCACTGGAAATCTATTGGCGTGTTAAATAAATCGAATTTTATGTACACCAGTCGCCAGCGGATTGACATTGTGCGGCAATCAAATCACGATGATAAAAGATGGCTAGCGATCGAATATCACATCCGTAGGAAATTGTTGGCCATCCAAAATTCAGATGCTCTTTGTCCCAGTCCGCACAGAATTCCTGCCCCATCTCTGTGGACTGCCTACTCCAGTTTTTTCAAGAGGCAGTATGATTGGTCAAACTAGGACAGTTTTGCAGTTCATCGTTGTGGAAAAGGTTGCCGGCAATAACCGATACAGTGGCTAGTAAAGCGAAGGCCTGCGAACAAGCACGATAATGTACTTTCATAGCATCTGATTATTTCGCAGCCATGCACAGCTTGTAATCAGTCCTAAAAACACACGGAAGGGGATTCATATTCAGACGGTTAGTACCTTTAGAATAAGGCCTGGACCAAGCGGCACGCTGTTGGCTAAGTAAACCGTCAGCTTTAGCTTTTTGGTTGTTCTATAGAACGCAGCCAACAGAACCTTTAGCGGATATCCCTACAAAACTCAAGTTTAGCCAGTCTTTCGCTAATCGCTTTCAAGTGAAATGTTTTTCGCACTTTCTCCAGTTGGATTACAGGTGTCGACCTCTCCCACAGTTCACACGTTGACAAATGGAGCGCTGTTCCCTAAAACAGCGTACAAAACTTGAATAACAAACCAAAAGCAACAGAATGGAGGTTCTTTTACCTCTGTTTCTGCCAAAAGAGCCGGAACAGAGAAAACAACCGTAGACAGTCCAAACGTGACAATTCCGATAACAGACACAAAATGGTCATTCAACGGATTCCTGGCTTGGAAATCCGCCACACACGACAACATGATTCCCGTATCCAGAACAAACCCAGCGGTCAACGCCCATGAGAAGCAGCGATTGAACTCGACCATAGTTTTTCTGATCAGCGCATATAACTTCAAAAAATCTTCTACTTCCACTAACATTCCGGTATCATACTCCTGCACCGAACATGTTCTAGTATTCTGCACACATTTGTCCAGGAACCGCACGCAATACCAAACGATCATTCCATATGTAAAGAAGACAACTTGAATCGTGACAGACACAAAGTATGGAATTATTCCGCAAAAGAACCATAAAAGGTAGTAGCTTCTCAAAGAGATATGGATGCCGAACTGTGAGAGCATGACGGTAGGCTGTTCCCACCGGGAGATATCGATCTCTCCGCCTTGGAACCATGTGAGAAAGTCCCACAGCCATCCGAGGCAAATGACTCCACAGCCGACCATGTTGGGGAGGTATCGAAAAATCCATGATTTGGTGAAGGAATCGGCGCTCTTTTCGGTGTGTAGCATGAAGTAGGCTGCAGAACTGATGGAGGTTTGTAAGGCTGGCCAGTGCTTGTGTCCGCGAAGAAAGGCTATGATGACTAACGGTCCGCGAAGTGCTGACATGGCGTCCTACAAGTACGGTTCCAGAAAGCTAAAAAAATCCGTTTTAACGGAAAAAAAGTAGATGTATGCCGAAAACGTACATCTATGCAGAACTAGAAGCAAGTGTTTTATCAGGCGCAGTATTTCGTGCACAAGACAAAAGAATCTAAAAAGGTAACTAAATAACTAGTTAACAACTAAGATATCAGCTAACTGTACAACAACGGCAATAGTTTCGGAGAAGCTTATCAGAATCGCGTGAGATTCAAAATTATAAAATGAAGCGTCCTTACCTGACACGATACAAAGATCTCGTTGAGAGGCGGCCGCGGATGACTGGTCAGTTCAATGATATGCGCCAACGTAAAGAGAAAAGTCATGAAAATTCCAGTCACAACACAGAAGGATAAGAACCCAAAACAAACACTTCGTGTAGCGGTATGCTTTGTTTGGGAACCGACAAGGGGACGCACGAGAGAGCTAATGCACGGAAGCCATGTCAGCTGCTTCGCCTGCATGGCTGCTTTGGCATCACTAACTTGGTTTGAATGATGCCTCATTATTATATATGGTTTTGAATTCACCGTCTTATTAAAAATTAAAACCGGCGCAACTGGATACCGCGCAAACCGTTTGTAGATACACATGGATAACCCAACCGGTTGGTATTTTGTACATGGGAGAAATGATCTTGGTGCTCTGTCCCACGATGATTATTGCTCTGGATTTTATCAGGATGCTGTATTGACTTTGTCGGTATAAAGTGAACTCTGTACAAACAGTCCGTCATAAAAGGGAACCACTTCCCAATAGACGTTTTAGACTACATTTCAGTTTTCAGGATAGGTGGGATACATGTACCAGTGGGACTTTGTTGCAGAGCCTGTACTGTGCAAGCGCTGTTACTGGACCATGCAACAGTAAAAACAATTGACCGACACCAAGGGCGCGTCTTCCCAGTGGCACAGTGGCACTTTGCCCAATGTTTTTCCCGAAAATCCGTGCCACTGGGCACGGGTTTTAGAAAAATTTTTCGGATCGTGCCGTTGAGCACACTTTTTAAAATCCTTCGACCGATGTGTGCCGTTGGGCACAAACTTGATCCGTTATGATTTTACCAAAAGGTTGTAGTTTTAGCACCAAATTCAGCGGTACTGGGAACAGTTTATGTAGATCACTATTGTTTTTCCTTACATTTTACACAAAAACAGCTATTTTAATAACGTATTAAAACGAATAAACATTTGTGCCCAACGGCACATTTTTTGGCCGTTGGGCATAAAAATGGTTTTCAACGTGCCGCTGGGCACTGGTTTCGTATCACCGGTGCCGTTGGGCACAAAGTGTGCCCAGCAGCATTTTGAGGCCAGACGCGCCCTTGACCGACACTGGAGGTGGTTTTAGCCGGTCAGTACTGCTCATGTTGCCAGTAGTAGTAACTGCAATACACGCTGGAGGGTTGGCTTAGTAATACCATCTGCTGTACATGTGAGCTAGAGAACTTCCGCTTATTTGTAATAACGCAAATCTGTGTGACAAGAGATTCGAAATCGCTGAAACCAGCTGGCAAGTAAAGGATCTTAGAGAAGCATCCAAACCGAAAAGCCTGTAATTACAAAGACGTTTGCAACGAAATAACGGAGGTTCACATTGTGTTTCGTGAAATTTAAAAAGTCGTAAAGTCTGATAAAGGTAGGCTAATGACACCCCGGCTAACTGAGGCGGTTCATTTTCACAGCTCAGTGGCCAGTAAGATATGCTACATTGCCTTTGATCACCATACATTGCCTACAACGATTGCAGCGCCGAAACACAACAACGATTCATGCAGATTTAGAACTCATGCATGCCGTGAAGACTAGTTTAACAATGTTGCGCAGATCCTTGACGAAAATAGTATTTCTTTGCATTACGTGGTTTAATTATAATACTGCCAAAACGATGAGCAACAGTTTTATGCAGGAGCTGCTGAAATCCTGTAAGTCTGTAATTTCTTCGACTGTTTGAAAAACTTTGCAGCTTATCTTTATAAATTTAGCCGCGGCGCAGCAGGTCTTTATGCCATTGAGCACGGCCAATATGACGGCAAACAAGTACATCTACGGAAAGCTACTCAGGTAAATGCATCGTCTATTATCCTGATTGTTTAGGGATTCCAATCAAAATGTTGTAGATCGAATTTCGTGGATGGACGCTTTGTCATGGACCCCAACGATCCGTCACAGATGATTGTACAGCTTACTAACCGCGTGACCGCATTCTGTCATGTTCAGTTCCATTCCTACACGCTGGTTAGATGTACCACATCTCACGGTTGACTGATCTCTGACTGTCTCACTTGGTGATCTAGACTGCCAAGGGAAAAGTCGTTCAACCCGATGAGCAATACGATTTTCCCATGTCCAGTGGATTTGTACATATTTATAACGGGAGGGAGCGGAAAAATCGTACGTTGTTGGATGTTATCCGGTCTGTTCCTCAGCTGACTAGATTGTATCAGGCTGTGCAGACGGTACCTGGATTGCCGGAATATCTGGCCTGTAAATATCTAACATTTATCAATATGTTCTTGCACTTGACGACTGTTATGGTGAACTACTAGGCAGCGGTCCGTTGACGGTGTTTGCGGCTAACAACGACGGATGGGATCGTTTCGGATTGGATAAATTGAGTATGTTGATGGGCTGGCCCAAAGCAATGCAAGGTAAGGACAGTAATTTTGTCAGCGACGGATTATCGCAAATTCTGGAAATGTAATGCGAAAACGTGAAAATTGTATGTCTAGAGTTGTTGACAAATATGGTGGTTACGGATGGATCCTGGGCAACGGAGACATGGGCCGATGGGGACAACATGACCACATTAAACAGTTATGGAAGTGTACAGGTTCGGATAGATAAAGGTATGATGGAGAATGGAGCTGTTCGTAATGAAGAGTTTTCAAATGAATAGTGTAACCATAGAGTACCATATTGTATGCAAATATATGGATCTGCTGGAATCTACAGCATATCTGCTGTATTTATGTAACACTCTTTATCTATCCCAAGAAAAATCGGCAAGCTTGACAAAATACTTTGCCACATACCAGTTTCACTTCATATTTTCGCAGACTTGAATGTGTTAAAAGTATGCATAAGTTAACGGTTGAACGTTCGTTGAAAACAGTCGTTCTTTACCCTGTGCTTAGCTTTTCAAGTTATGTACCATATAAATTAATTCGCGGTATGTGTTGCTTAGAAGGAGTACTCCGCATAATCAACACCCGACAATCGCCTTTCGTTGCCACCACCGCTTCCAAATCCCCGTCTCTTCTACCGGATCGCGCCCGAGCCGATCAAGCACTCGTTCTCGAAGCCGACTACACCGCTGATAATGGTGTACTGCACATTGTGGATAATGTTTTATACCCGCCTGTGCCCTCGGTCAATGAGACCTTTGCCCAGCTGTTCCCCTTCAGCCCCTACATGCCTCTCCCACCGATTCAAGTCGACTGGGACTCGGAGTGTGTCAGCAAAGTAGAGGACCTTTCGCCATTAACAACGACAACAACGACCGAGAAACCGCTGTCATTTTTTCCCAGGGGACAAAAGACTAGGCATAATCCGTTATGGCTTTTTGGAAAACAATGAAATCGCGAAACAGGACTTTCTTAAGTATAATGCCTCTGTTGAAATGAGCCAGACAATTCGGAATAGTCCATTCCGAACTTTTGCAGAAAGACCGCTTGTTGGTGTTCTCTTTGAACATTTTTTTTTGTCATAACGAAGCAGAAAGGTTGTCGGTTTTACGTTCTGTACTTCGCGCTGTTTAGATACAAAAACTGGCTATCGACTGCTGTTTAAAATGGTTTCATTGAAAACAGGTGCAGATTTACGTGACCTGGTGATAAACGACTGTACGAGCCTTGGTTACTGAAAGAGCGAGGACATATCGAGCAAGTTTTTTTATTTTCGGAACAGTTATGACAGTCAGCTATGATTTTGCATAACTTTCGCGGTCAATTATCGTCTGCAAAAAGCATCATTACAGCGAATATCCATATCGTACCACGCGAGCCGTCTGGGGCCAAGAAACGCCCGAACCCATAGTAGAGAGCGAATTACCCCCGAAATTCGGAAATGTAGAGGCATATGATGGTACTGATGTCTGCATATTTGATGGTATGCCACTGCTACGGTAAGTACCGTAACTGCGCATTGGTGACCCGGAACTACTGTATCCAAAGTGCTCGCAGTTTCCCTTGTACTTGACTTGACAATTTCCGTTTATGCACTCCTGACTCCTTGTGCATTGCTGAGTTGAT
The DNA here is from genome assembly GCA_034698045.1 of Paramacrobiotus richtersi. Taxonomy (NCBI): domain Eukaryota; kingdom Metazoa; phylum Tardigrada; class Eutardigrada; order Parachela; family Macrobiotidae; genus Paramacrobiotus; species Paramacrobiotus richtersi. The sequence goes on along the minus strand of JAQGAU010000600.1, from coordinate 2,703 downwards.
CCACGGTCCGGTGTCCGGAGAAACTGATCCGTATCATCGTTATCTTCCGTACTAGCGTAGATGCGTCGACTGGAACTACTGCGGCCAAGGTGCTCGCAATTTCCCTTATATTTAACTTGACAAACTCCGTTCATGCATTGTGTACTCTTTGTGCATTGCTGAGTTGATCCACTGTCCGGAGTCCCCAATCGATGCAGAAACTGATCTGTATGATCGTTTTCATCATTATAGATGGGTCGACCTGACCTGGAACTAGTGTGGTCGTTATCGTCATCATCATCAATCCGACTCCGTGTACGAGGTATCATCACAGGCTCGAATGGATCGGGCGTTGTTGTTCGAGGACGGACTCGTCTCCGCTCGGTAATAAACTCGAACAGTTCGGGTGTTGTTGTTGGAGGACGGACACGTCTCCGATTGGTGGTAGCCATCGGTTCGGGTGTTGTTGTGGTGGAAGGAACAGGTGAAGTTCTTCCTGAATGACGCCCGTTAGAGCACTGATACAGCAGTTTGACCTTGGTGACATCATTGGGACTGAGGCCGTAGTTGTTGCCGAACGTTACTCCTTCGTAACCCGGACGTGGCCGGATTGTGTCCAAGTTCGGGGTTTTGGGGAAGGCTCTTCGGTGGTAATGCATTACCGACTGGAAATCGTAGGGTAGACCCAGCGAATCACTGTCTTCCCGTTTATCGAAATTTTCTGTCATAGCTGAAAATGGCGGACAGTTTGTAGTTAACGTTACTAAAGTAAAACAAAAGTGCAAGAGCATCTAATTACACGAGCGAGATCGTACAAATCTTGATATCATTTTGTGACCCTACGTATAAGCTCGCGGTATTTACTGTAACACTCGACAACGCGCAATAGACATTTACCAGGAATAATATTGTCCAGCACAACTTCAATGTACTCATCCCGATCGCTTCTGGCTTGTTCGTGATAGAAACCTGTTATCAAACAGACATTTTAGCTTCGCACGCTTTATGTCAGACCATCGAAAATAACGAAGTTCCCGGCAGATATCAACTGAGAAAAGCCCGGTGGGCAGTCGCACTAGTCGGATACTGTAGAAGGTCACACGATTGTTACTTACCAAGGACATGCATCAGTTCGTGTTGCACAGTTTTGCGCTGCAGACAGCCAGCTGCAAAAGAAAACCAGAAAGTCAGGACTTTACGCAGAGCAATAAGAATGTGGTTCGTACCAGAAACGTCCAAATAAACGAACTGCTCGCGCCGGCCGGCGGCTAGTCTCCGACCCACATAACTGCTGCACCTACATATCAATACAGTATGGTTACATTAAAAAATAAAACAACATCTCGCAGTGACTTTATTAGGAATACTTCTACGGTATGCACAGCTAACCGCTGTATGTGTAGACATCCTGATGCAGATCAGTATTACTATTATAAGTACGTATTCCCTGACGACCGACGTCATGGGTACTTTGTTCTGCTATCTTTGTCTTATGTAACTGTTCCCTGCATTTGTTCTGCGTAACATACTGTTGTCGACCGTTTCTGATGGAAATGGCGTGCTGGTCGTCTGAAGTCCGCTGGCGGAATCGTATACAGCCGGTCATTCTGGTTTCGAAATCTCTCATGGCGGATTCTATCTCTTGTCGTTGCTCGGATGCTGAAAAACTTCTGCCATTTCATATTACGTCAGCAACAATTTTGGTCGTTTTGTCACATCGACTCCGCCGTTCGAAGTGCTGCGTGCCGGTCACCCGCGAACTTACTGTAGTTATCCGATATGTCGTACGGAACGATACCATTAGGCCACAGAAGGTTCGGATTGATAACAGCACTTCTCTGACCGTCATCCTAAATAACGATTAACAATGTATATAACGAAAGCAGTAGCACATACAGCTGTTCCCCTGGTAGATCTTGATTTTAACGTACTGCTGACAACGCTAGAGGATCTTCATCGATCATGATATCGCCCTGGAACAGACCGGGACTGTATAACCCTGTTACAAAGTCGGCGGGACCAGTTTCTGGTGTGCGAGGATTCGTAGTTGCTGAACCTAAACTAGATCAGCATTCAGCAGTCATTCGAGAAGCAGTGGATATCCAAATCGATCTCATGTACCGTGAAGAATTCTCGCATATATATATACGTCTGTTTCGTAGGATTGCACTAAGCTGTTGCAGTATAGTATCCGCTTTTGAAAAGGTCATTTTCACTGAAAATGTTTACCTGAAGATTGTTCCACAAATTCCGCAGAAGTGGGGGCCGTTTCAAAGATACCATCACTATGGGCATTTGTACCGAAAGACAGTGGGCTTCCAATCAGTGCTAGTGAGAAAATAAAATACAGCGATTTCATGGCAGTCCCTTTAGAAATTAACCAGCTTATTGTTAATGATACGTGACTCGCACTGGATTCTTCGATGTTGAGTAAGCGCTGGAAAAGGTGCAGTCCTTAATAATTAACTACAGGCTACCGTAACTGTTTGACCATGTATACCGAAAAGTGCAACAGTAACAGACTAAATAATATTAAAAGACAGAACCCAGCCTAAAGTAAGGATCGTTTCGTCACAACTCGAAATTCACATTTCTGCAGATCCTGATACAGCTCGTTGAGCTGTACAGGATGCAGCTGTAAGCGGGTAGTTCCGGTTAACGGCTGCCAAGATATCCGCCGCCCCAGTGCGATCAACCTGGGCGGTTGGTAAAATGGGCGGTAGC
>JAQGAU010000599.1:0-25887 GCA_034698045.1 Paramacrobiotus richtersi | reverse complement strand
TTAGTGCTCGGCGTGATCGTCTGTTGGGTGCCGTTCTGCAGCTTTTCCATTGAATATTCTGTCAACGCTGATGATGGCACCCTACCATATCTTGTAGGGAGCAGTGTACTATATTACTCTAATCCCTTGCTTAATCCGATTATTTATCCACTAACGTCTCACGCTTGGCGGGTGGCTTTTCGAAAAACACTTGGAATGAAAGCTTAAGTTGATCACCTCGTACAGCACATCTTTTTGGCCCTGAACCGGACAGTTAACCACCGGACTGGATCAGGTCTCTGGAGGAATGAATGACCAACATCGAAGCAACATATAGAGGAAAAGAAAATTATGAGAATCACTTAATCCAATGATCCACTGAATGTTTCGGAATGTGTCACACCGAAAGTTTTTATTGTGTCCGTTTTTCGGATTCAGCAAAAAACATCTCTTCTGGGTGCCGTTTCTACATATATCTGGGTCGAAAATTAATCATGATTGCACACAACTGATATTTCACGCTTCATCCCTATTTTTTCTATCATACGTATATATGCGGGTTGTACCGCACAGAAGTACAAATTTTTGAATTCTGTCTTTGACCTGCTTCTTTTAGCAGCGTTCGATTACATTTTGAGCATCACGTTTTCTGGTTTTCACCATTGCGGCTATCGATTACTCTGTCATTTCCTGTTATGACAGTCGATAGTCCATCAAAAGGTGGCCATCGATAGGTTGTATTTGTGATGGTATTGTAATTACTGTAATATTTCCAACTTCCGTATTTCTTGTAATTGTTATGTGTTTGTGACATGGCAGTTTTTTTAATATGATTGCTTTTCTGTATTCGGGATAATACTTGAGAAAATACTCTGTGTTTCCTGAATCACTAAAAAATACCCCGCTCTAGACACAGCCAGCAATTCACAGTAAGAGAGCAAAGTGTGGGGCCAAAATTATCATTTCCACCGTGAGCGCAAAAACCGCACCGTGCCTGCACAGACAGCATGGCCACTTCATCTTGGGTACGCTGCGCTCGACCCCACAAAGTCCTTCACATCTTTTAGCAATTTAATCTGAATGTCCATTTAATTTAGCAGCTTTTAAGGAAGGCAGAACACTTGGTTTCTTCAGGTGGCTACGAAAGTTTACAGAATTTTATTCGAACAACACCAGCAGCAGAAAACCATCGTTGCTTTGTACTGTTTATAATATGACTGTTTCTGATGCCATGCTAACGCAGTCCGCCTTTGAACCGATGCTGCTTTCTTCATAGTTCGTTTACACTCTTTCGGATCGAGAAAGCTCTGCCTAAACGCCGCGCTCCACTGGATGCACCGGCACATTTCTGTCACAGGTTCTGTCGCATAGAAGCCTGTGGGATTTTGGGAGTCGTTGGCTGCGTGAACTTAGATGACAAAGGTAGATTGTTTTGACTTAAACAAGGCCAACACGTACGGTATGCTCGGAGAAGTGCAATTAGCACCATATGTGAAAACGTTCTTGGTGCGTTTCTCCAGCTGTTTTTATACGACCGTCACAAATAGCTACACCCTGTGCAGCTCAAACAGGAAGGTTCAAAGCCAGAAAATAAGAAGACTCGAGGGATTTCGTGGTGGCTTTAATGGTAACAACAATACAATAATATGACCATTGGATCTCCCTGATGTGCACCTGTTTCAGACAGAAGAACATGCTCCCCAAAGCCCAAAGATGTTGGCACGTAATTGTCCCTGAAAGACATGCCGATTAGCAGGATTTGGCTAATCCGTCGGTATTTTTTGACTCAAGCTAAGAGAAATAGAGCTTAATTAATAGTATAATTAATAGTGTTCTATTAATTATACCCCTGACCTTTAAAATATGTACTTCCGTTCATGCAGTTCAGATTACGTTCTACAATCAACCCAGCTGGGGTTGCACATCTGATGAGAGTTATCCGCAACAGTTTTCTTGTTCTACGCGGCTGAAAAACCTTGTGAAAATAGCACTTTGAATCCAGTGTCGAGGTCAAGACCGAATCCGCATTAATGTGACATCCGTCAACTGCGGTATTACGTAGTAAATTATTCCCTCAAGCAAAAAGCACTGTTTTCGACATAGCAGACATGTCATTAAATCTTACTGAGATAAGTAACGCAACAGAAACCCAAGCCGAACAAGCAGGATATTATCCCTATGCAAAACCTGTCGGCATCCTGCTTCTCCTATCCTGCGTTGCAACAGTAATCGCTAACACCATCCTGATAATAGCTTATCATAAGTCCCCTAATCTTCACACCCCATTTAACCTTTACATCCTTAATCTTTCATTCGGATATTTGATGCAAGCTGCTGGCATTGGATGGGCCAAAATTGCGTTGTACTACAGCAATGGTTGGCAACTTGGAGAGACCGCATGTACAGTTCACATTTATATGGACTGGGTCAGTAGCATATTCCTTTTCCACATGCATCTTCTTATCAGCATTAACCGACTATGGGCCGTCACATTACCGCTGACTTATAAACAATATCACAGCAAAAAACTGGCGGTAATAAGTTGTATAGCTTTGTGGTTGTACGCTCATGCTTGGGTACTGTATGGGCTGATTCCAGACGCCCTGTACTATCGCGAAGACACTGGTCTCGATTGTGCGCTTAACAGCACGGCCCAGCCGGACTTTTCGTTGTGGTGCATCTATATCGGCTACGATGTTCCCATTGCCTTGATCATTGTGATTTATCCGGTGATCTGTTGGAAGTTCTGGCAGCAGCGAAATGACTATCTCAGGAGGAAATTCCAGTCACGCGTTACACCTAGCCAAAATCAGCCCGGATTAGTATCAGCACTCTCACGATCCCATGGTAATACGATATGCAATGATACGATTACTTTAGGATGCTGAACAAATTGTGGGTTAAACCATTTTGACTCCTTCTTTTGTACTGTGTATGAAAGTTTCGAACTAAAAGAGTACATTAGCGATGATATGATATTTTCTTTAGGTGCAGATACAGCTGCATCAGGAAAGACCTCTGAGGCGCTTCGGTCTTTCGTCGACCCACAGGTTACGCATAAGGTCACATCCCAGGCCGATCCACCAAGACCTCAGCACCCGCAAAATCCCAGCAAGGTGTTCCATTTCAAAATCATCTCATGCTTGGTGCTTGGCGTGATCGTCTGTTGGGTGCCGCTTTGCAGTTTGTTCATTGTCTTTACTGTAATCCCAGATGATGCAATCCTACCGTACCTTTTATGGAGCAGTGTACCATTTTACTTCAATCCCTTACTTAATCCGATCATTTATCCACTAACGTCTCATCAGTGGCGGGTGGCTTTTCGGAAAACTCTTGGACTGAAAGCGTAAGGTAATCAGTTCCAGACCCTTCAAAAAGTGTTTTTTCCTCGCCATATCTGTCTGTTAATTACCGGATTGGATTAGGTCCCTGATAAGAACGGGTGACCATTGGTCGATTAATTCCGAAGTAATACACAGAGAAAAAGAACGTTATGCGTATCAGTTATTCCAACGATTCACTGACCATGTGTGTTTCTAAATGTGTTTAGTCTTAAGAACCGAAAGTTTTTACTGTGTGTGCTTTTCGGTCTTTCTTGGTACCGTTTTATAGTATAGACCCAAATCATGATTGCGTACATAATGTATCTGTATGATACATTTTTGGTATATCATGGCTCATTCCTATAATTTTTCGTATCATGCGAGGGCAGCCATCGGCGGCCGACGATGGGTTGCATTTGTGATGTTAAATGCATGCCATTCATGTATATTCCCAGCTTGTGTATTTCTTTGAAGTGTTCATCTCGCTGAAAGCATGAAGCTGTTCCTTTAATATCCTTGCTTTTCTGCATTCTGGAAAACACAAAAACCCCGTTATGCGTTCCTTGAAGCAGTAAAAACAACAAGTAACCAACAGTAGACAAGCGAAGTGCGGGTTCGCAGTCATTACGTTCAGTGTCAGAATAAAATCGTACCGTATCTTCAAATACCCATGTACGTTACCTAAGCTGGAATGTAATAGCAGTTTTACCTAAAATTACCTAAAAGCCTCAGCGCAGATACGTATGCCACCTACCAATAAATATGCATTTACTGAAAAACTTAGAGCTCGGTGATTATGGAACGACTTTTCTTACCCATTTAACAAACTAATAACGCAAAATAAAATTTTTGATATTACAATGCCATGATACTTCAAGTAAATTCCCGAATGGCGACCCAACATCGACAAGTAGGCTACAAAATAGGCGTAACGATAATAATTAGACAGTTAGATTGCACGATGTCTGGTTTACTTTAACTTGGCCGCAGCCGCAGTAAGCCGAACACCGTGGAACATACAGGTAAAACGCCCAAAACAGAAGCGGCATTACCCTTCACAACAGCTAGTGCGCTATATAATGAAAGCGGCCGATCTGGACTCCCCAGTTGGCTCCCTAATCTTTCGACCGGTAAACGAAGGCAGAGCCTCGACTGGCAAACAAAGGCGGAGCCGAGAGTTCCAAAGGTTTCGACAGCAAGTGGATAGAATAAGTATCCAAGTTTTCCAAAAACTCGTAACCACAATGCCTCTTGTTTTCCGCAAGCTGTATGACATGTCCGGCCATTCTAGCACTCCCTTAGATTTATTCATTTAATCCGACATTGACGATTCAAAAAAACGCACTACTCTACCACTGTTCGTTAGCACAGCGGAGTCAAATTGCTTGATAGTGATGATACCCTGCACAAGTTACTAATGAATGCCGGTGTTGAAACAGCCCGGGATGGCTACTACCGGTCCGTTGCTCTCTGTTGCCGTGACAAATTACCGTTTTCCAGGAGCCTTATGTGCGTATATTACCCATTAGCGTTCTAACTATGCACTGGTAATTTGAACTAGTTCCCGTCTGTTACGTCGAATACACCAGAGTCTTATTCGATCATGTATCGAACCAAGTCAGTCAACTAACGTTAGTAACAAACTAAACAGGTGTGTCCAGGTCTTGGTGTGTCCAGAGCCTATCGGTTTTAGGAATCAACAACATTTTGGTAAAGTTCGTTGTGGTTGACCGAACTTTGAGAAACAACTTCGTAGTTCTACATATAAAAATAGACTGCACTGGTCGATGCTGTTAGCGAACCATGACGAGGAATATCCGGACTTCCAGTTTTGCGGAACAGCCCTCTAATTAGGCGAGCACATGCTAGTAATTATCTCCTGAAAGACCTGCCAAGTAGCACCATTTGGCTAGCCCGTCGGCATTTCCTGAATCACGCAACGGGGGACAGGACAGCACTATAAATTGTACCCTTGACCTTGAGCATATGTATTTCCATATAATGATGTAGTTCACATTACGTTCTTCTTTCAGGCAGCTGGAAGCGCAGATTCGGTGCAGTTATCCGCTGCTGCATTCCTGTTCTACGGTCTCAAAATTATATGAAAATAACGCCTTCAATGCTGAGTCGAGTCCGCGGCAGTAAGACATCCGTCAACTTGCAGTATCGCTGTATCACGCGCGGAACCCCGTACATTACTCGTTCAAGGCCAAGCCAAAGCCTGGCTTTATTCACCAAGATATGAAACATGGTTGTCGACATGTTAAACACATCAACGAATCTTACTGGGATGAGCAACGCAACAGAAACCCAATCCGAACAATCCGGATATTATCCCAATGCGAAACCTGTCGGCATCCTAATCCTCCTCTCCTGTATCGCAACAGTAATCGCTAACACCATGCTGATAATATCATATCATAATTCCCCTAATCTTCACACCCCCTTTAACGTTTACATCCTTAACCTCTCATTCGGAGATTTGATACAAGCGGCTGGCAGTGGATGGGCCAAAATGGAGCTGTACTACATCAACGGTTGGCAGCTTGGAAAAACCGCATGCACAGTGCACATCTATATGGACTGGGTCAGTAGTATATTCCTTTTCCACATGCACCTTCTCATCAGCATTAACCGACTATGGGCAGTTTCATCGCCGCTGACGTACAAGGTGCATCACAATAAAAAGGTTGCATCGCTTTTTTGCTTACTTGTTTGGGTGTACGCCCATGCCTGGGTTCTGCCAGCACTCATACCCGATGTCTTGTACTATCGAGAAGACAGCACACTGGACTGTTCGATAAACGGTGCCGCTCAACCGGGATGGTATTTTTGGGTGACAACAGTCGGTTACTTACCTCCGATGTTTTTAATCATCGCCATCTATCCAGTAATCTGCTGGAAGTTTCGCAAGTACAAGCAGGAATATTTTTCTAAAATATTCAAAGCGAGAATTGCTCCATTACAGCAGTCTGCTATGTCTCGATCACAAGGTAAGAGTGCTTCAAGTAGGTAGACTAAAGTAACCCGTTCGTTTATCAGGATGCGTGATTACTCTTAATATTGATAGAAGTTAATACACTCGCGAAATCCCATGGATCGACCACCCAGAGAGGACATTCAACATCAACCGCCGATTCACGGAAGCATGTGCAGAATCCGACCAAAGTGTTCCACTTCAAAATCATCTCGTGCTTGGTGATTGGAGTGATCGTTTGCTGGATGCCGCTGTGCGTGTTCTTTGTGGCTGCTGCCGCTGATCCTGATTACAACAACTTTGTTCACTATTCGGTAGCCAGTGTTTTGTACTTTTTTAATCCTTTATTAAATCCTGTAATATACCCTCTTGCCGCTAAAGAATGGCGGCACGCGTTTCGCAGAACACTTGGTAAGAGCTGTTAGATCTTAAAAGTCTCATATTCGATATTTGTTTGTCATCAGAATCAGGTGCCGATGTTAAGAGTTATAACCATGATGTAGCAGCTTGTCGTAAACACCGTTTTCGGCATAAAGTTTTCTTGCGGGATCGATTTCTGTTTGTAGTTCGAAGGCTAACGAAAGTACATTAAAGGCTTTATTTGTTGTGCTGCTCTGTTTCCGATTACCTCCTATCACGCTAACTTTTATTAGCTTTTGTTAGCTACGAAAGGACTCCAGTGGTAAAAAAAAATAAAGAAGACCGAAAAACCGGCAGTCTTATCACAATAATATGTCGCATGTTCAGCCAAGCATCGTTTCACATACGAAAGTGGCAAAGTGTCCGGACAGGCTAGACACCCGGTGGAATTGCTGGCAAATTTTAAGCCGTCTAAACCATCTAGAGAGCAATAAGTTTGTGCGTCGTGAATTTTTCACAACTGAAAATTATTCTGGTTCTGATTCCCCCATTTTAAACACGCTATCTACATGATCATGCCGTGGACATACTGTAAACCACATGCAACACTATGAAGCTGCAATTTAATAACTCAATTTAATAAATGCAACGTAATATATGCAATTTAATAAATGCAACTCCTGATAAGTTAGCAGATCAAAGTTCCAGTTTTTTTGTATCTGCACATGACGGCCCGGTGGGCCGGGAAGTGATCTGTGTGCTAACTAACTAACTAATGATCTGTGTAAATAATATGAATGTACTGGATGGATCTCTGCTAAATAGCGAAAACTGACAATGGCAATGCAGTAAAAAAACTGAATGTTTTTTTACCCTTTCTTCATTTTATTGTCTGAGCCCAGTTTTACAACTGCCACTGTTGACCGTCGTCAGTTTAAATGAAAAAATCACTCCAGTTAGCGCGCAAATTGAAAAAAACTGAAGGAATATCACCAATCAGTAGAACACTTTGTTACATATAGTCTATAGATAACTTAATTTGCTGACCAACATTCTGCCGCAAACGTCGAAAGTACCTCATTAAGGAATCGTACTCAGGTACTGCATCGGGATCCGTTTTTGTTGAACGAGCCGCCACCATCCTGGACGGCTGCTTTATGAGTGACCCTACCAGGAAACAACAAAACATATGAGGAGAAAAGTCTCCTCACATGTATCATTGTTTCCTAGGAGGAGTCTCCTCCGTCTCCTCAAGACACTGGTTACCAATGTCACAAAATAGCTACCTTAATAATACTGACCTTCTATTGGGTTATTATAGACAACTTTTCGCAGTAACCGCACAAGGTAATTTTGAGCTAAGAGTGTCGTTTCTGATATTTGTATACCATGGTCACAAACTCGCCATCAGTTTCTTTGATCCCAAGAATTCTGAACCAATGATGGTTCGTTCCATGATGCTAATTTTCCGCAAAAGGTCCCCATTTACATTTCTCGTACGTAAGTTCCAAGATCGCATCAGCAACGCATTCCGGTTTGTCTGGAGATGAATTTTGTTACCATGTGATGCAAAGTTACCAGTGTGCTCGTTCTGGGCCAGAACGACTGCCTTCGTAACTCTGCAGCACAACTGTAGCTTCTGGCAGACATCACCGTTATATAGCATCTTGTATACGCCCAGAAGGCAAGCGATATACCATAGCAAAAACACAGGCCATACCATAGTAAAAGCAAGTATGGGTTTTTTTGCATTAGTGCATAAGGCAGATCAGCCCAGCAAAGATGTTGTACTTCTCTATGTATTGATTGATCCCAGTGATTTTAACACTGCTGTACAATGCCATGATGTTTCAAAAGTATTCGGAAGTATTCGGAAACGGACATTTTCCGCATCCTTTTGTTTCAAAATACCAGGATAACCTACCCAGTAATCGCACCAAACACCCTTATATCCACTCAATTATCCGCTCAGCGCTATATACATCAAGCTGGATAGACAGGATAGTATCCAGCTTGACGTGTGCAGCGCTGAGCGAATAATGCGGCTTGATGTTTGGGAGATCATCAATTGGAACGCCAAATGTTGTGCAGAATGGCGCGGTTTCGGCAAAATATTCATTGGAGAGAAAACTGGTAGTAGAAGCGAACATTTACTAAATCCACTTGCGCCTGAAAATGCTAGAACGGAATAATTTGTTGCCGTTTTTACCACCCGAATAAATTCGCTAAAATTCACAAGACCAGAGCTGTATCGGAAGTATTCAAAATATAATATCTGAACGCAGATCAAGCGGTTGCTGGACTAACCTTTCGGTATATGAGAAGCCACCATGAACTCCTCCCTTAAGTCCTCTTCCTCCTTGATATTTGAGCTGTTGAAAGTTCGTCCTGTTCAAATGGGAAATGGGGGAATTGCGACAGCCAGCCCGGCGTAGTGCAAACACAAATATGATATACCGGACCATGTTTCTGCTTGAGTAAATAGGCAGGTTTCGAGCGTAAATATTATGGTTTGCAAACGAAACAGGAGCACGATATACAGTACAAAAACTCTTGGGCTAAGAGTGTCGTATCTGATGTTCATATATGTAGTTGACTGTAGTTGTTGTAGTTGACTGCAAGTAATTGTGACCATGTTATACGACGTACATGATACATATAATATGATCCCAAACTTGCAGTCAATTCCTACGATCCAAGTGATTATGAAGCCAGCAAAATTTGGTTCCATAATGCTAATCTTCTCTACAAGGCCCACTTTACATTTCCCGTACATAAGGTCAACGATGGCATCGGCAATGCAGCTTCCGGCACGCCTGGCGCTTATGGTTATGGAAAATTAAATCCGATCAGCTTGTGAAAGCCATGTTGAATTTTTTATGCAACGGCAACTAATGTGGTCGTCCTGGCAGTCATTAGCGCTATACGATGCTTCGGACAGCCCTTATTGTTAGACTCCGGCACATATTTTGGATGCTATATAATAGTTATATAGCTAGCATCCCGAATACGCTCCGCAGTCTGGACATCTCCTATATCAGTCCAGGCAAGCGTACTATAGCAATAATCCAGGCCATACCAGAGTAACACAGTAGCAAGTACTGGCTTTTTTTGCTTAGCTACCAGTAGTTGATAAGCACAGCAAGGATGTTGTGATCTTCTAGGTGAAATTTTCGGAAATGGTCTTCTAGGTGAAATGAAACAGAACACGCGAAATTTTCCGTTTTCGCATACTTTTGCTTCGAAACACCAGAATGTTCTGCCCAGTATTCGAAGTTTCGAACCAAACTCTGATATGATATCTGAAAACAGTGATATCTGAAACGGTTGAATTCGTTAACTGTCCAAACAACAAGTGAGGTTAGGACAGCCACCCCGGCGTAGTGCAAACACAAATGTCACATACTGGACCGTAGTACCTTGCTATCTAACTATCTGTTACAATTACACGATCTCCCGGTCAGTTTGTCCACAGTCATTTAACCGCATCGCTTTGCTTCCATCGGTCGAAACTCGAGAATAGGCAGGATACCTAACTGCTGATACAGTTCCGATGTTACCGGCATCTTGCAGTCAGTGATAGTTCGCAAAGTAAATCACGGTCGTTCCAACAACAGGCCTTGAACATTTGCGATTATTGTTGCGATGCAAGACTGCAGGATTATCACACCGATAGGCTTTGCACTGGGATAATATATCCCATTTGGTCTGATTCGGTATCGCTTGTTTCGGTTGGTGGTGTGGCGTTTCTAGAGGTATTCATCATATCGGTAACCATTTTTTCTGCTTCCTGACAGAAAACGAATCAGACTTCGCATACCAGAAGGTATATTTACGGAAGGTTATGATCATGAAGTTCCCCTGAGGTGACTGCACGACAATGGATCCGGGCTATCGAGGCACATTTTCCGACAGAGCGACTCGGGACTCAGAGCAAGACACGCCATTGACAATTACAAACATTAGCGAATAATTGGAATATGAGCATACGGAAACAACGCACAATTAGGGACTAAATAACGTTACTAACTAGCCCTAGTATAGCGCGTGTTGGTATGCAGGGTCAGCAGAATGAATGTGGCATCATTTGCTTTCGGAACATGGCCTCCCCCGGTTCACGTAACGTAATGTCGCAGATTAAACAGTATCCAAAACACCGGAGAATTCTGGCAGTGCTGGAGAGGGCACCAGAACTAGGTGTCACTCATCTGTCAGAGCCAATAATTCCGCTGCCTAATGATACGAATTATGGATGTTCTTTAATTTCTAGCATAACAGAAAAGGTCAAGCAAACGAAATGCGCGGATACCCATGCAGTAAAAGCATTAAAAGCGGAATCTATCCGCTTGTGAATTGTCAGCGGCGCGCTGGATTTTGTTACCATGATTGTGTCTTGCATGTGATGCGGTCGTTCTGCCAGTCATCAGCGTTGTCTAGCATCTCGAATACGCTCCAAAGTCTGGGCTGTCCCCTACATTAAATTTTGCTATCCAGGCAAGCGTATCGCAAATTCCAGGCCATACCAGAGTAGCAGCAAGAGTATTACCTTCTTTTGCTTAGCCTATTGATAAGAACAGCAAGGATGTTTCAGTCTTCTAGGTGTTTGTTGGTTTCACTGATTTTAACGCTGCTGTACAAAGCTATGGGCTTTCAAAACAGAAGTCTGCGGAAACGAACATTTTCCGCTTACTTATGCTTCGAAATACCATAACAATCTGCCCAGTGTTCAAACCAAACTCTCTTGCCCAGCTTGACGCGTACACCGCTGAGCGGATAATTCGAATTGATGTGCTGTTTGAGCTGTTCGGGACATCAATCAGAGCTCCAAATGCTGTGTATGCCGGGAAATCGATCTGACTACTGAATCATCCAAACACGGACATGTTGCTCTCTGTGGTCCGTACTCAACGTACTGTACTTCTTGAGCTTTTGTTGATAGGAAAGTGTCGGATGCTTTGAGCGTTTTGAAACGGTTGCGTTGGCTGATAAGCCATCAAGCAACAACAACGCATACCCCACATGGTTGCTGATACTGCGATGAAGGTACTGTACTTCTTGAGCTTTTGTTGATATATGCAATTCAACAGTGAGCCGACCGTCCCAAATCGGCGAACGACCTGATTTATATAGTATCTTAAATTGGTTATGCACCGATTTGGGACGGTCCGTTAGATGGGAACCAGATGCTCCTATTACTGCATCGAATATCGGACAACGACAAAGAATTATTGCTCATAATGTAAGCCTGCATTCAGTGAAAACATTCAACCTGCCAGCTTTCCTGTTCGGAAACGCTACGACACCCAAAAAGCGCGGAGTCACCATCAGAACGTGTAAGCAGTTTTGACAAAGCATTCCGGGAACCAGGAAACGTAGCCGGTGTGTTCCATTCCTTTAGTGAAGGACGACACGTTATAAAACAGTACGTCGGCTGAATATTAAACTTCTTACAGTGAGAAGCTGACAACGTTAACGTTGATAACTATGCAGTGAGGGTCACACTGCATAGTTATCAACTTGTCAGCGACGCCTGGCAGTGATATTTGAAACTTTTGAAATGCGCTAACTCTTCAAACAGGAACAGGTGCAATTGGGATCGACAGCCACTCTGGCATAGTGAAAGCACAAATGCGATATACCGGAACATTTCAGCTTGAGTAAATCGACCAGGTTTCGAGCGTAAACATTATGGCTTATAAACGAAAGAGGGGCACGATATGCAAACAGTAAACATTTTCGGTTATGTATAAGAAATAACGTCAACCAGTACTTTATCGCTTTTTCCACCCGGTAATGCTGGATGCTAAATAAATCTGAAATGTACAGACGGTTCTGCCACTCGTTGGTTTAGTACAGTTCCGTTTTGGACCATTCATTGCCCGCAGCCTGAATATTATAGTCTCCTAGTGAACGATTGAATATGTAAACATTAAACGGGTATGTACAGCACGTGAGTTAGAATAAGCAATAAACAGAACGATGTGGGCGATTACTGCTGCAATGCAACATAGCACAATTAATTATTCTGACAGGTTTTGCATTGGGATAATATCCCAGTGTGGTCTGATTCGGTATCGCTGGTTTTGGTTGTTGGTGTGGCGTGTCTAGAGGTGTTCATCATATCGGTAAGCATTTTTCCTGCTCCTTGACAAAAGCCGAATCGTACTTCGGAAACCGAGAAGATAGCCATTACCTTGTTAGTTGTAATATTTGTAACTAATAACTAATATTTGTAATTGTCAGCTGTCTGTTTACCTCTAACTCTGGAGTTGCTCTACCGGAAAAAATGTCTTGAGAGCCAGGATCCATTGTCGTTCAGTCACCTGCTTTCGAACGATGGCCTTCCGGGTCTGACTGACTCTCACATAGTAATGTCTCCATTAAACGGTGACCAAAATATGTGAGAATTTTTCACACCTGAAAATTATTTTGATTCTGATCCCACCATGTATACAGAGTATCTCCAGGGTCACGTACGCGTTCGAGGCACTTTTGCCGAAAGCGAGTTCGTGAGTGGTGAGATGGTCTTCTTGTGAGATGGAGCACTCATCACCGCTCGCTTCGTGAGATGGTCTTCTGGAGAGATTCTTTCGAGCGCATGTGAAGAGAACCAGCAATGAGTGAGATTTATCCGGGCGTTTGTGCGGTATTCGAAACTAGCGACAATCGTTCGCTTTGTTCGAAAATGTCCGGATGATGCTCACTAGTGAATGGCCGCTCTAGACAGAAACATCGCTAACATCCGTATGAGTCTTGTTACAGTAAGTGTCCGCTTTCCACGTGTATCTGGAATACATGACCTTTGTAAAAAGCTGCAAGCCGATTACAAATATCATAAGAAAAACTACGGTTAGCATATGCAGGAAAGGCACAGAGCCAAACGGGTTTCTTAAGTGCTGTATCGATGAAACACTGTAAACCACAATGGAACTGAAATCGAACAAACAAACGACAACCATAATATTATGCATCTGAAAAAAGCCAATACCACAAAACAGAAAAGATAATGTTTTGAAATTTGACAGCTCAGACCTTAAGAACTCGGAGAAACGCCTGCCGCCATTCTTTAGAGGCGAGCGGATACATCACCGGGTTCAGTAAGGGATTAAAAAAGTACAAAACAGTAGCTACCGAAATGTGAATGAAACTGTTATAACTGGGATAAACGGCAACGACTACAAAGTAACTGCACAGCGGCATCCAGCAAGTGATCACTCCGATAACCAAGCAGGATATGACTCTGAAGTGGAATGCTTTAGCAGGATTCTGGGCGTATGGTCCGGCCGATTTTGCGTTGGGAGTGAGTGTCGAGTGTCCAGCTTGACCGGTCGCAGTTAATGCAGTCGACGGCTTCGTCACGGTGTTCGTGTCTGCTAACGGCACAAAACAAGCTAGTTAATTGCAAGTTACTGCACCCACTTTGTTGGAGGATTTCTTACCTTGTGATCGTGATACAACCGACTGTCGTACTGGAGCAATTCTGGCTGTCCATTTTCGTGAAAAGTACGCTTTTTTATACTTGTGAAACTTCCAGCAGATAACGGGATAAATGATGATAATCAACAGCATTGGGAGTATGTATCCAATATACGTACACCAGGAAGTCCAACCCGGTTGCGCTGTACTGTTCAGTGAACAGTCCAGTGTGCTGTCTTCCCGATAGTACAAGGCATCGGGAATCACTGCAGGTAGTATCCAGGCGTGACTATACGCCCACAGTACCATGCAACTAAGAGTCGCTACCTTTTTGTTATGATAAATCTTGTAAGTTAGCGGAGACGAAATCGCCCACAATCGGTTAATACTTATTAGAAGATGAAGATGGAAAAGAAACAGACAGGTGACCCAGTCCAAGTAGATCTGTAAAGTACAGGCGGTTCTTCCAAACTGCCAGCCATTGGTATAGTACAGTTCCATTTTGGACCATCCATTGCCAGCGGCCTGAATCAAATCTCCCAGGGAAAGATTGATTATATATATATTAAACGGGGTATGCAAATCACGAGCGTTCCAGTACGCTTTAATCAGAACGATATTGGCGATTACTGTTGCGATGCAAGATAGTAGAATTATCAATCCGACAGGTTTTGCATTGGGATAATATCCCATTTGGTCTGATTCGGTGTCGCTTGTTTCGGTTATTGGTGTAGCGTTTCTGGAGATGTTTATCATATCAGTAGCCATTTTTCGTACTCGTCGACAAAAAACGAATCCGATTTCGGATATCGTAAGATATGTACCAGTTGTACCTACAGAATGTTAGAAAGTTTCATTTGAGGTGAAGATGTATCCTGGATCACAAAACATGTTTTCGGATAGAGTAACCACAGGGTCAGGGGAAACGCCGTTGACAAATTACATAAACGAATAATTACAGTATCAGCATACGGAAATATAAATACTTACAATTAATGACTGAATAACATTATATCAACCAACCTCTTCAGGTCCTCGCACAGCGCGCGCTGATGTGCGCCGCAGGTCAACAGAACAAATGTGAGGTTTGACGTAAGATAATGTCACTTAATTAGACGGTGTCCAAAATATCTGAGAACCCTGGCAGTGCTGGAAAGAGAAGGGTACCAAGAACTAGGTGTCACTCAGAGCCAGACTTCCGCTGCTAATGACACGAAATAAAGATGTTTATCATTACGAGAACAGAAAACGTTAAGCAAACGATCGCAATAAGGCTATACAAGTATTGAACGCCGTACATCAAGCCTTTCTATGAAATCTTAATGAACCATCATGCCATTTTCAAATTATATAAGTAATACTAGTACTATAACACAGCTGCCTGTTTACAGTTATTTCTGAAATTAAATCAGTCTTTATGCAAACAGAGCACAATAACATTGAATAAATCGTGTACTACCAATAAACCGCGTGTACTGTGTATACTGTAGTTATGGCAGTGTGCGATAAACTAGTCAATTGTCAGCCCAAAGGCCACGGTAAGGAAAATTTGCAACGATTCACGATTCGTCCGATAGCCCATGCTCTTGAACTCTGTTGGGATAGAAAGCGGTAGCTACAGCTGGCTGTGAAGTGCGGTGGACGTTGCTTAAACATCATTTCTATTCGGCTCCTGCTGAGTGTTGAGTGTACTGTGGGATAAACTGCGGGGTATACTGTGTGATAAACTGTTCAGTGTACGAAACACCAGCAGGAGCTAACTACTAATGATTTTTACGTGGTGGACGTTGACGTAACTAACACCTCCAGTTGTAACAGCGACGCTGTTACAGCGCGCTGAATCCTGAAGCTTTACCACAAGTACAGTACAAAACGTTGATTTAGTTAAGGCACGGTACCGAATCATGATTATAGAGTTTTCAATCATCATCATTTTCGATCATCATGATGTACAGAATTGCTATACCTGTGGTTCAGGTTTTCTGAAAAAATGGAAACTACTTATAATCTTTGTGTGACGTACACTTTCGTAGGACACACTACCTGTACTTTTCCACACGAAATTTTTAAACACTAACTATAATAAACTTAAAACCAAATCAGATTTCCCCCACTCTTTCTTAATGAATGTCATGTATTTCGTTCGACTCACTGACAGCGACTTTTATAATAGAGGAAAGGTTTCGCAAATAAGCAACCATCCTATCAGCGAAATATCTGCAATTAATTTAACAAAGAAACGATAATCGGAACTTCCCGTAGTAGTAACCTTTTTGTTAGACTTATTCCGTTTACAAAAAATACAGATCACAAGCTTGGATGAGCAAAATCTGCAATACTGCCCTCACTTGGCGACAACATCGTGCAACCGGTTCTTTAAAAACACCACCACTTCATGTAGATTCTCCCCGTCGATCCATTCGAGCTCCACCGTATACCGGAATGCATCGGCCTTGACGATCACGAAAAACTGCAGGATATACCCGTCGACCATTTTCCCATTCTCCGGCACACTTTCCCCATCCACCTGTAAACCCATGAATCAACTTTACATAATGGACGATCGCACAGTACACTTTAATTTCTACACCTCTGCAGAAGCAGTATTTCTGCACTGGCTCTCACCAGTCGTTAGGGTTGAAAACTGGACATCAAAATGAATAACTATCTGTATAGCCTGAAACAGTAATTACTCCTAAACGTGTATGATAAGCGGGAATGATAAAGGATTCTGAAATGCACGTGCAGATTTCAGAAAAGTTTTACTTTTCTGAAAAGCCTAGTAAAAAAGGCTTTACCACGAGTTAGTGATGTTTTATCTTCAGCCACTAAGAATTAGCTCGTTAACATCAACAATCCACTAAAGGGCAATGTATAACAGCCATTACACTACGATTCTCTACGTAAACTCATTTCATTCAGCAAAGAGCCGTTAAACAAGGCAGTCGATCACCCAATAAAATCTGTTAAATCATCAGGCTTCTGTTATTCCAAGACTGATAATCTGCAGTAAAAAATCAATTACCTAATTAATAATGAACCATTACTCATGCTAAGGAAAACCGTAATGTACAAAAAATTACGAACACAAATCGAACCCAACCAGCTGCTCACAAAACAGACGACGATTAAAGCATTCTCTTGGCAAATTATGTAAAATGCACGTGCAATTTTTCTTACAGATTTCATAGAGGTTTACAAAAAACTGTTTCAATACACTTTTGTGATATATCTTCTTCAGCCATGAAGAATTCATTCGTCAGCCTTAACAGTGCCGAAGATATAACAGCCATTACACTACGATTCTCTATATAGATCCATCGCGGCCAGACTTCTTTCATTAAACAACGAGCGGTTAAATTAGTAATAATAATAATTTATTCGGTGTCAGCCCAGAAAATAAGGTAGCCCGGTAGATAAGTTAGTATAAATAAATTAGTTAAGTAGATACGTTAGTATTATTCGATCACCAGTTAATGTATAACATGATTATCTGCTATTCCCAAACTGCAGTAAAAAAATCAATTATCTAGTTAGTAATGATTTACTCACGATACGGTTACCGGAATTACGAACACAAACCGGACACTGACCAACTTCGCGCACGCAAAACAGGTCTAAAATCAAAACCATACCTCCATAGCTTCCTTCTCATGTCGCCGCTTCCGCCGCTGATTCCGCCACAACACCTCCGTACACGCCACCCGCCACTTGCCGGTCCCCACCGGCACGACATACATGCGCAGATCATCCTTCAACAAGCCGAGCAGTCGCAGACACACTTCCATGCGGGAACTCTCCGATTGGCTGCCGAAATCGATCGGATAGGAGACGGGCTTCTTGTGCGCCTTCAAGGGGTGGGGAAGAGGGTGGGTTTGCAGGTTGAGGGTGGGGGACCAGGCTAAACCCCACCGCATGGTGCGGCCCTGACAGAACTCGGTTGTGGTGAAGGAGAGGTGTTTAGCGGTGAGGAGGGATTTTAGAGGGGCGAGGCTGGATTTTTTGCCCAACATGGAAGTGTAGATCCTGAAAATATCGTCAACTGATAAATATCAAATTTACCCTGAACAATTGTAAAATCGAATTTTAAGGAGAAAATTAACAGTGTAAAAGAATCAACAACAAAGAACATTTTAAAATTTTACATGTAGACCGATTTGTTTGTCGATTTGATTCAGCACAGCGGGCAACAATAATTAAGGCCAGTTTTCGAAATTTTGTAATTATCCCAAGAAAAACAAACTGGAAACGCAGCCACTGTATCTATTGTAGGTAAATTACCATTTCGACAAATAGAAGACGTATCTGTAGAGGATCTAACAAAACACTCATTTTAAAATATTACTTCGAAATTATACGATAAACTATCGGTTCTCTGCAATTTATTTCCAAAATCATTATCAGTAATTACCAGAAATTCGAAGCAAAACTATATACACATCGGAGAACAAAATGGCACAACCTGATAATGCAAGCAAAAAATCTGCAACAATCTTCAAAGCCAAATTATTCGAATAATAGTAACGGAGAATTACTGAAAGTAATATTCAAACGAGAATATCGATTTAACTATTTACACTTCGTAAAGAAGGTGACAGGTAAAAAAAAAATCCCTGGTTAAGAAAAAACTCACCGAATCAAGGTTCTTAAACGTCGAACAATCTGACATTCAAAGAACTTTACTTTGGAAAAAAACTACGAAAAGACAGGCTAATTCCAACCACGACACGCTTTAATAACTCTTTTATCGGGCTAACTTCTTACACACAGAATATCTCGATCCACACGTGCCAATACACTACGAATATTCATACGTACTGTATCTTATTTCCCAGTGCCACACTCTCCTCGATCATTTTCCCCACAAACGCCACCTCCCCGCCTTCCGCCACCGCGTCCGATTCAGCCACGGGATTAGCGCTTAATTTCGGGGGTTTATACGAGGCTTTTTCATCCCGCTCGGACTGGGATTCAAAAAACGGAGGATTCGACATGCAGAAGGCGAACTGTCGGCCGGTGGATTCGACAGCGGAAATCAACGGAGAAGTGTCGCTGCCTTTCACCACTACGAGCAGAAACTGTTCAAGATAGGATATAGTCATAAATAATATTATTAAATAAATTAAAAAAATATATATAAATAATTTAGCAGAGTAACAACCCGTTAAATAAAACACTCATTTAAACTATCAAACCCAAATAGTGAAATAATTAAATTACAAAATCATATAGACGACGCTTTACTGTTTTTTCAGAGTTAACTGTCAGACAGGAAAGTTTCACACCAGTATCCAGAACTTTTATCAAACACACGAGACCGGAATTTACAAATGATTAAAAAAAGAACGAAAATAACACAATTTTTATTTAAGTCGAAAGCGAAATGTTGGAAAGATATGGGAAAAGTAACGGACGGTCCATACACGCGACAAAACGAACTCAGTTCCAAATTAAAAACTGTCACCGTGTCATCGGTTACCGGTCCACTTCTACAACGTATATGGGTCTCGTAGTGTACAGGCTTAAAGCGAGTAGAAAACGCAGGTACGTCAGGTAAACCGTTGTAAGATTGTCAGAACGCTTCTAAAAAACGATTCCTTTCCTTTTTCCTATTTTCCGCCCCATAAGGAAATAAAACTTCCTATTCGCTTCTTACAATCACACGATTATTGACATTCTTGTCTAAAGTAATTGTCAGATCACTTTCAAAAAAAAGCAAAATTTCAAAAACTATCGAACGAAATTAACAAAAATAATTCACCTAATATTTTCTCCACAAGTCCATTCTTTTCCACATTGTTTTTAGCAAACTGCAGTGCTTCCTGATTTGATTCCGTCGCCACAAACCCCCATCCGTTCTTCTTACACCCAATCAACGGATAAACACACGACGCTCCGGCCCCCACATCCAGGCCCCACACCTCGCCTCCCCCCAGTCCATGACTTTCCAGTAAATCTTCCACCCATAATATATAGTTCAGGCGATTGGGTATCGTGGGAATGAGGTGATTCAGCGGGACATCAACCGATAAACCGAAATCGCGATGCAGCAACGCGCATGTCAGGGCGCGGAGGGCCGCGGGATTCTCGAAGTTGTAGGCGACGCTTTTGGGTTCGGGATGGATTGTCAAGTGCTCGAGGAGTTCGGGATGGGTTTCGGAGAGTTTCCGGAAATCTGGTGGGGATTTGTAGATGTTTCGCGGGTGCATGAAACGGTTGAGCGACATTTTCCGATTCTGTTGTCAAAGTACAACGAAACGAGCAGTCCAAACTCCAGACTCAAAAGAATGCTCGTAATTCAATCAGCCAACCTTCCTATGCCAAAAAAAATTAATTCTACATGGAGAACAACACAGAACAATAGAAAACAAAAAGAAAGGGGTTTTTAAGTTTTGTTCATAGTGGTCCTTCGAGAATTCCGCCACTTCCAAAAAATTAATCAACAAGTTTTCAAAATTAATGCAGTTGTCAACGTTCGCTTTCCATTAGAGTATATAACTGTGATGTGCACCCCAGTGGGGTTCCTACAAGCTGGTAGTAAATGGAAATGGAACCGACTTCCGCTTCCAACCCTTCTTTTCCAGCTGGCGAAAAAAGCAAAACATCTTGCAGAACTGGGAACTCACAGAAGATTAGATTTTAGAAGGCAAGCAGTGGTTTGGAAAGTGAAAACTGAGGGAAAGTAATAGTTATTTGATTACCCGTTTATGCATTTATGACGCTGTCCCAATAGTACCCACGATGGCAAAAACGGAAGTATCAGCGAATCCAGCTGGAAATGCATCTTCCACTTCGTCCGCTGCAGCGGCGAACCCTGGAGAATTCCCCGAAGGTTCCCAGCCGTTATATCCGGTGCGTTTGAGCTCGGTCGTGTTCCCTATGGTTTGATGTTCATTGTATTTTTGTTCTGACGTTTAGCCTCTTACTGTGCCTGAACCGTACGTCAGTGAAAAGAAGAAGGCCACCATCAGCAGTTGCCTGAAATATCGACAAGTTATCGACGAATGCCGAGCCAGACGCTTCAATAATGACGTTTTTAAACCAAGTGTGTCATAAAAAATTGAATTTAAATATAAACATGTTCGTAAATAAATGAAAATCAGCTTGAGCTTGAATCTGCTTGATAATGCAAAAAGAATGCTTTGCGACTTGTCACTTGTAAGAAAATTTAAAATTTATCTTTACAAAAATTAAAATGTCAACATAGATTTCCATGTAAAAAAAATTATATAATTATCTGTCTATCATGCAGCGCATCATATAAATTTTTATAAATTTTCTAAAGCATCGATTTATGAAATAATAATTTACATGGTGATTTTTCCTGGATCTGTTTTGCTTAGTATTTACTATTAAATTTTTCCATCATGTCGTTATAATATTATGCTGATTTCCGCTTATTAGTGTTAATTTTGTTTATTATTCATTTTTATTGCACGTTCGGTACTTTTTGTGGTCTGTATGTCGATAAATCATTTTATAGTTGATTTTGAAAAAAGTTTCATTTTCTTATTTTAGCAAAGTATTTTTGTCCTCCCGATTTCGCTGCCAAAAAGTCTCGTGTCACTAAAAAACCCACGAAAAAAGTCGTCGAAAAAACCGACGAAGAGCAGGCCAAAGCGGAGGAAATGGACGCCGACGAAGCGGAAACCCCCAGAACCAAACCGGCCGCTGCCGAGGATGAAGACGCCAAAGAAGCGCAGGAGGATGAGGAAGAAGACACCAATGTACCGAAATCCGACTCGGATATCGATGACTACACCGCCAATGCCGATTTCGAGGATGATGAGGGCGGGTTTGATGATGGGGCCATGGACAATGAGAATGACAATCATACGTTCTGATTTCAGCTTTGTTAACAGGAAATTCATCTCTGAAAAGTCTTTCTTTTTTTGTGGAGGCGGATAGTTTTGTAATGATCGAGGAATACTGGTTTTTGGTGAATTTCTGTCAGAGGAACGATTCCGTTTGTAAATACAGAAGGAGTGTGCAAGTCGCCGAAAAATTGTTCCGATGGTCTCATTATTGTGGCGTGTATGTATTAGAAACATTTTGTTGTACCTTCAGAAAGTTTTACAACTCCAGAAAACGATTTCGTTGATTCGTTCAAACTTTTGCTGGAGAATGCTCGATTTTTGCCTTCTTTTTTCAAAATTTTCCGTTTTAAATTTTCTTCGTTGAGTTCGTCGGAATTTGTTTAGTAAAAAAACTAGAAATTCAACTTTTCCAGTTATGTAGCTATCATAATATTCGCTAGTTACTACAAAATTAATTGTCCCGGAAACAGCAATCCACAATTAATCGCACCTGCGATCCCCAATGACGATAAAAACGATTCAACAGAAGCCCGAATTTATTATTCCAACAACAGAAACAACCAACCACCCCAAAACAGAATTAGCAACAAACAACCCGTGTTAAAAAAAATCACCATTACCATATTCACCTTCTTCGTCATCATTATAATAAACAAAATAACAACGTCAAATCCAGAAAAAAAATTAAACACCCATGTCCCATTTCTTATGCCAAACAACAAAATCCACCAATATTCCATACCAAAAAATCACCAAAATTCCATTTCCTTCACAGGGAGATCCAGTGATCCGGGCGGGCATTCTGGATGGGCAGTACCACCGGTTTGTGCAGCTGCCACACATAGTACACCCGTCGCTCACTGACCCGCACCTTCCGCGCAATGGTCACCTGAATCACATCACCGGCGGCAATCTCCACCTGCTGGATCAGGGGGAAGAAGGCCGGGAACCAGCTGGTCAATCCGGCCGTGTGGATGTCCGGACACAGGTTCATGGAGATGTCCTTGTACAGGATCAGATCGAAGTACCCAGCGAACCCGGAGAGGGTGTAGGCCATGTCGGATTTGAAGGTGAGTGTCACCTCGCGCTCATTGGAATGAGATTCTGTCAATATACAAGTAATGCATTTAGTGTTAGTCTTGTTTGATCCCTTGTCACTCATCTGTACAGTAACAAAAAAGCGACAAACTTATCATCATAATCAGACAAATCTGGACGCTAAACCTATGTACCTTCCTGCAGTTCAGATAAATATCGAAACAAAAACTCATTTCAGATTCTGATTGTTCATCGTAATCAATTCAGTTAATTTTCCGTGGCTTTTGATTAATTTTACCAAATTTATTACAGAAGCTTACACTGAGACAATTTCGCTAAATTTTAATTTTTTTCATTTACACGTAAAACCTGTCTGCTTTATACGTAAGAATAAATGCGATTTGTCAAATAATGACAACATAATTAAATCACTTACAGCATGTGCTAGACGAAAACGAGAATACTGACTTACGCAAGAACGATCATAATATCAACACGATACAAAACATCAACACGAAAAATTCCATTTCGCTGATTGCTCATCTTAAAAACATTCCCTTCAGACATAAACTCATTTCATTACTCAATCACATGTACCAGACTCACCAAAATTCGGATGCGTAAAAGTAAACGCCTTCTGATAATCCGCAACCGGCACAACCCCCCGCATCTCCATCAGCACCAGCTCATTCAAAATGGCCTGTTTCTTGGGCGCGAACGTGGCCACATCCTCATACACGGCTGTGGCCATCATCGGCTGGAGGAAATTGCTATACTCTGACGGAATGGAGATCCCATCCGGTTTCAGCAGATGCTGCGCCCCATCTAGACATTCCGGGGATAATTCGTTGCAGCCAAATGATCCGAGGAGTTCGCTGATGATAATGTCGGCCTTGACTTCCGGCTGGAATTCTCGCATATCCGACGAGACGACCTCGATACAGTGGGTGTGATTGACCCAGTCGGTGGCGAATTTGGCTAGCATGGCGCAGATGGCGATGGGGTTCTTATCCAACGCGTACACCTGTAGGAAAGGCACACTTTGTGTGTATATATTTGATTTTTGTAGTGTTTCATATAAGGCACAACTCATGATACGATAGTATGGTTCTTACTTATTTAATATTATAATAAAAACACGCCGTCTGAAAAAGACAAAAATGCACACTTTCTGCACTAAAATGTTGTTGATCGAGAGGAAACCACAAAACACAAACATTTTTGGTTAACGGACACTAAACATAGTAATCTTCTTCCCTCAACCGATATAATCAATAATCGTATCTGCAATTTTTATATTTAAAAAATTATCGAGCTAGAACGAATCCTTATAGAACGGGACATAAAATTTCGGTAAATGTACTAAAATAATTTGACAGAGAATAAATAAATAGATTCTTGCTAAAATGTACCAGATCCCAAACACAAATCCATCTTAATATGAGTGCGATTTTTCTAATAACCCAAGAACTCCTTATTTAGCCGTTTTCTATGTAAATAAACTATTAAAGTACTGTAACAACTCATTTAAATCTATTTATCTACTGTTACTTAGCATTTCACCAATTAGATCAAATTATAAAAAAAACCAAAACATTTTGATATTTTTAATAATCAATAATAAAAATTAATTTAAATTTTTTACGCAATTTAAAACGGGGCTGGATAACGACGACAGAAATTCATTTAAAATTACAAATTCTCACCTTATACTGCAGCCCCAGCTCATCCGCCGCCTTGACAAACTCCGTCACCAACGGCCCCCGTCCCGCCCCCAACACCATGGCCACAATCCTCTCGCCTTCCCCGCCCTTTCCCCTCTTCTTCAAGTCCCCCAACGCCTTGCTACACGCCCTCCCGTACAATCTATACTTAACCGGATCCGTCTCAAACACAGTATAAATCTCGGCGGTCAAATGATCCCGTAACGGCTGCAGCGGTCGGATGGGAACATCCGCCAGCGCCCGCATCAATCGCCGCCGTTCCGGATCGTCGATGGTCTTGTAGTACGTTTTGTAGCAGTGCAGGATGAAGAGAAAACGGTTCTTCATTTCCGTGATGGTTGTCTGGGGGGAGATGGTGTCGCCGGTGGTGGGGGAGTCTTTTTCATACAGCAAGGATCCTGAAAGTAAATTCGTACATACACACACTAAAACAAGATAAATATATAACATTTTATAAGGTTACAATAATTACAAAAATTTTTTTAAAATTTCTATCAGAGGTACGATAAGTTTTCGCTGCACACTATTCTGTAGTTCCATTCTCGCTGTTTGAATACCGTACACATAACTATGTCGCTAAAGATGTTGTTCGTTTAATGTTGATCTGCTGTATCAGTAATTTTTGTATCGTTTTTTTGATCAGTTTTTATCATTTATTTTTGATCATTTTTTTGTTACTTTTCATCATTGATTTTTTATCATTTTTTATTACTTTTCATCTTTTATTTTTTATCATTTTTTATTACTTTTTATCATTTTCTATTACTTTTTATCATTTTCTATTACTTTTTATCATTTTTTTTATCGTTTTTATCATTTTTTTTATCATTTTTACAGCGATTCGGCTTAAAATTCAAATAAACACATCTCTTCCAAAATTAATCTTATTTGATAAAAATGGCTCAAATCTCTGTATTCTTACCTGGAACGGCACCACCAATTCCAACAGGTAAATCCTTATTCGGCACCGACACAAGATACGTAACCGACGGCAAATGGAACGATTTAACCAGAAACTGCTTAACCGACGCCGGGAGGACCGGAAAACCCGCTTTATTCCGTTTCCAGATGGCCGAGGGGAGGACAATACAACGGAGACGCTCGCCGAGCCAGCGTTCGGCCACTTTGGCCGAGGGAAAGGTGGAGCCGAGTTCCAGCGCCACACAGAGTTTTGGGTTGGTGGGAAGGTAAGCTTTCACTTGTGTCCACCTAAGAAAAGACCGTAAGAGCGATTTGTAGTAAGGAGTGTCAGA
>JAQGAU010000598.1:0-25917 GCA_034698045.1 Paramacrobiotus richtersi | reverse complement strand
GATTATAATTTACAGGAAGCAAAACAATTACTATCACGCGCACTGATTTTGACCATATGTTTCGATCATGAGGAAGATCAAGT
Source organism: Paramacrobiotus richtersi (assembly GCA_034698045.1). Classification (NCBI taxonomy): domain Eukaryota; kingdom Metazoa; phylum Tardigrada; class Eutardigrada; order Parachela; family Macrobiotidae; genus Paramacrobiotus; species Paramacrobiotus richtersi. Next base: position 25,834 of record JAQGAU010000598.1, on the reverse strand, counting down.
TGCGGATTTGAAGAAAGAGATGATGGGCCTGACAAGGGCAAAGTATAATGGAACGTACTCTGCTGGAAGTACAGTAAGTCGATAAAAACTAATACTTTTTTAGTACTGCGTAGTAAAACTTGTTAGTAGTGCGTTTCCCATCGCAGTGTTTGTTACTCTATACGTACTAACAGCAGCATATTCAGCTGCAGTTTAGTCGACACCGTAAAGAACAGATCAGCTGTGAAAAACGCTTTCTGACAAATACTAGTTGCATTCAGCGCAAAGCAACTAAGTTCTGGAAGAAACTTACGACAACTCAAAACTGGTGTGGTTTGCAGCCGAATGAATTCGTCCTTACCGCGTACACTTCGGTCTTGATGTATGCCACAGTAAGGCTTTTGTTGTGTTTACCTAGTGCTTACACGTTTATGTTTCGAAAAACAGATTTGTATTGCATAGGTGGTACAAGAGCATTTGGCAGCCGGACTAGACCCGCGAAACGGTACATCTATCACTGAAGCTCTGCTGAACCGAACTGTGACCTTTCCCGAAGTGGGAAGTATTTACATTGACAGTTATGGCGAGCGGCAAAACATCTTCTGTCTGTATTCGTATCAAAAGCAGTCTCGGCAGTATGAAGTAAGGAAAAACCTTGAACCCTCAATTCTTAAACTGATTTACCAAGATTAATGAATGTACGTTTAGAAGTTTATGGTGTATGATGGCCCCACTACAATGTTACACTTACTTCCTAATACGACTATAAACTGGGGAACACCGGATAATAAGCCACCGCCGAATCAGCCGGTATGCGGATATCGAAAGGATAGACCGCCTTGCCGTCAAGGAGGTGCGTATTAACAATCTCGCGCTGTTTTACAACATGTACAGAATTTATCTACAGACTCTCTACAGCATCTGCATACTGTCGTGGCACCGGTTTCGAAAGTTAAAACCTCTAATAATTAACCTTTCTTATACCTTAACTACAACACACCAATGAGATTCATTTGTTTGTTCAGTTTTGAAGAAGACTCGTTTTTAATCATCTAAGGTCAAAGTACGTAATTTACTGTTAGCAATAAGTAGACCAGTTGATAACAGTGATTTTTAGCAAGACAAATCAGAGTGATTATCCGATTAAATCTGATGGATAACGGCTATAAAAAGAATATACTTTTTAATGACACAAGATTAGGTACGACATCTTTAAAAGCTGACAATATCGATGCGACGCTGCCTCTTACTTCATGGTGTACAAAGGCTTTGCAAGTACTGTGAACCAGGTCACAGTGTGGGCATGACACGTGTGTCTCATTTGATTAGTTTTCGAAGATCTGCCAACCGGAGCAATAGCCGGCATCATCGTAACCGTCATCCTTATAATCATCCCATTACTGGTCTTCTTCTTCCGGTAAGCGAGCAATCCTGATATGGCATTTGGAATGTATCGGGTTTTCTACAGCTCGCTCTCTCTCTTACAGACGGATGCAGCACCTGTCCGTCACCGATGAATGGTGGCGACTTGATCCGAGTTTGTTAAGCAAGCGGACGCATACCCTCAGCATCACCAACAAGGTACAGGCATCGCGGGGTGCGCAAATAGGTTAGATAATAGCAAGGGTAATAGAGGTTTATGTGCGCAGCAACTATCGAGACTGGAACATACAGCAATGCACTACAAAGGACGGCCGGTCTGGAGCAAAACAATACCAATTCGCAGGAGAACGACATTTCTACATACGACAAATGCCGGGATACCGATCACACCGGGGTTTAGACGTGTTGCTTCTGAGGTACAGTATACCCTTACTCGGAAAAGGAAAAATTCATGTACAAGTGGTTCGTTAACTGGATACAAGTTACCAGTAATCACCCTCGCGAGTTATGTTTTTATTACGTTTATGAACATTCGTTAAGCAGTTTCAGTGCGATAACACACATGTCTCTTAAAACGAACAGTCTGTACGGAACGTAAGTCTCTGTTGTTGTGAAAAACGATATGTGCACAAAGTTGTCATACAGATACGTACATTGATGGACCGCTCCAATAACATCAACCCCCTTGTTGGAATCGAGCTGCAGCCGTATTACATCATCTGTTATTCCGAGATATGCAGCCGAGGTAGTCTTGTTAATGTCCTTCAAGACATCCCTTTAGACTGGACATTAAGGAGTTCTCTCATTTCCGACATTATCGAGGTTAGTCGAATAATTTATCCAACTGCAGCAAAAAGATCACTAAATGTTGTGTCGAACAGGGTGTTTCCGCGATACATGGATCCAAACTACAGAGCCACGGCCATCTGCAACCCTCCAAGTGCCTAGTGGACAGCCGATTAAGCTTGAAGATTACCGAAGTTGGTTTCCACCATCTTCTACGGGAACTGCATGTGGATGTTACCGATACCGAGATTCCTGGGCTGTCCACATGGTTTGCCCCTGAAGTCAGGGCGGAGCTAAGAAAGAATCCGCTTTTCCATATCCAACCTTCCGCTGACATGTATGCTGTGGGAGAACTGATTGAATATGTTCTTCAAGACCAAGACAGAGCTGGTCAGTGACGAGGCGAAATCATATCTCCACCACGAGCTCAGTCTTGAGAATTTACTTATCGAAATGGTTGATTTTTGATTATCGTATAAAGTTTGCAATCAGTAACGTACCGTTTTTCTTGGAAATTTCATCGAAAAATGGCGTTTCTTTTGCCAGGAGACAAACCAACCAAGCAAGGTTTTGCTTAAAGAAAGAACTGCCTTAATCTTTACTGTAAATCAGGGACTCTGGCGTTGTCGCATTTCATAAGCCATTTTTCCGGCCATCGTGATAGGCTACTGTATCATTCTTGTCTTGCTTGATTTTAAAACTATGGCATTGCTTTAACCACGAACAAGTTGCCAGAGAAGTCATTTTACCTAAGTAGCTGCTTGTAGCGAGCACATCGTAAACTGTCGCATTAGATTATCTAGATAAGTGGATTTACTAGAAATACTGCAATAGTTTACGTTACAGGGCCCATCGTAAATGAGCATGTTACTTCCCTCGCCGACTCCAACATTCCTTCCACCGCGCAAGCGGTCCTAACACAAGTGATCCTCGAATGCCGCCATCCCGATTCATCCAAACGTCCAACAATCACTCAGCTCGTAAAGAATACCAACAAAGTTTTTGATCGGTCTGGAAAGTTCTTGGACAAACTGTTCAGGCGGCTGGAAGATTATGCCAGCCAACTAGAACAAGCGGTGGCTACGCGCACCCAGATGCTGAAAGCAGAAACGGAGAGAAGTGATGCGCTTTTGAGTGAAATGCTTCCACGGTACATTCTGACGAGAACCTTTTTTGCATCAGTGCTACAATGGCTGAAATGTTGCAGGTACATTTTAATACAGTTACGAATTGGACATGTTGTCCATCCGCAAATATTCCAATCCGTGACCTTTGTCTTCACGTACGTTACGGGGTTCGATGAGTTCATCCGGCAGTGCAATGATTCCCCATTGGACATTTGCCTATTCCTGGGAGCTATGTTCACAAATTTCGATCGGATTATTGGAAAATGCGACTGCTATAAAGTCGAAACAATAAACGACACCTGCCTAGTATGTTAAGGTTTTAACGGTTCCCTAAGTCGCCACGGTTCGTGAAACTACAACTGGTTGTTTAGGTTGCAAGCGGGCTTCCAGTAGACAACGAAGGTCAACATGTGTCTGTAATCGCAAAATTAGCACTGGATCTACGCAACACATTTATGCACAGTTTGCTCACTAATCAACTGAATCTCCAGTGTGGAGTGCACACAGGTAAAAACAGTCCTGGCAGTTTTGTGTTATATTTTATGAATTTGATGAGTTGTTACAGGGTCGTGCGCTGCGGGTGTTGTCGGCACTTCACGTCCAAGATACTGCGTGTAAGCAAAATGTTTTGTTTGAGTAGACAAGTAGTGCAAAAAATATCGATGTTATACGTCACAGATTTGGAGATTCCGTGAATATGACATCTCGACTCGCTTCATCCAGTCAGTCCGGCAAGATCCATATTAGTGGTGTGACGGCGAAGCTTTTAGAAGAGGATGGCTGTTGCAAAGTGGTAGAGCGGGGAATGATGTTTTTGAAGGTACATTAGCTTTGCAAAACCTCTTTTGTATAAAACAGAAAAATGACCTTGTTGTAGGGAATTGGGGATACGAAAACATACTGGCTTGATGAGTAATGTATCTCTTCCTTGTGGAATTACCTGCACGAAATCCGATTCTTTTACTCTGCGATAACTGTGTTATAAGACTCTTACTTTGCGCTATGAGCAATACAATTCAATCCAGGAAGTTTGTGTAATGACCAGTACTGATTTAATGATCGGCTCGTAAAGTTATTCGACAACCTGGCTCTGTTTTTCAGTATTATAAAGATACTGTCTTGTAAAGATGTCATCGACAACGCATTTTTTCGATCGCCTTAGTAATATAGCATTCCTGCAGCTCACGCCCGTTAGTCAATTGGTTTTCTAGCACTAAACATACCGTGTATTTTGAAGTACGTTAACATAGAGTCATAGACTAGCCGATTGCTGGTTTTCGTAAAGCTCAGTAGACAAGACGGGAAGGTCCTAAAGTTTCAGTCCTGAACGCGAGTCCATTCCTTTGCGATAAACATGATCGAGCTTAAGCAGATCTAACTACTACATTTGATGCTTATTCACATAACAACGAGAATGTACTTAGTAGTTAATAATATTATAGCAGCTCATGTTAATGACGTGAATGCGAGCTACAATAGTGGCAGAAATCCACCCATACCTAAGGCAAGTTAGAGCAGTTATGCCAGACAACCCCCCACTTTATTTAGTTTTTGACGGTGCCGACGCTTCAGCGAGTCGGTTCATTCGACAGCATATTCATAATTCGTTTTGCAAAACCCAGTGCGCTCCAGGTTCGCCAGTCTCGCACTAGGTTTTTCAATTCTGAAGAATAAAAAAAGCTTTTTAACCTACCCCACCTCGGACATCAGTTTTGTGGTCCGTCGACTTCGTTTTTGAGTAAAAAACACTCGCTGCACCCGAGCCTGTTATTTCCGCAAAGCTCCATTAACAGCGCCGCACAGGGAGGTCAAGATACGGAATTAAAAGTTGGATCTTGCTTAGACTTTAGTACCCTATCATATAACTTAGTGACCATCGACTGCGCTGATATACGTACCTGCTGCAGTAACCTGCAGTAAAACAATAACAGGGTATTTTTGCGACAAATTGTGATACAATTTTTTGGATCAGTAAAGAAATATTACGAGACTGAGAATTTTGCGCACGTACTGTACATACATACGCACAAATATCCGGTTTTTGTTTAGGCGGATGTTATACGACTTATACGATTGATTCTCTTACAGCGTTTATAAAAGTTCGAGTGATCGCCATAAGCCATCATTTTGCGGTATATAATAACCGTATATTGCCGGTTTACGTACAACGATCAATCATGCACTGACAGGCTATTTTTCTTGTGCGTTGAGCAACTGTTTATTCAAACGTTCCTATATATATCTGATAGCTTTGATGTTTTTTCTACAAACCGCACGATATATCCGTGTCAGCAGATTCTCCAGAAACTATTAAAGTGCCGCTATATCGCAGTGCGCGAGATCGCTTGACGGTTACTGGACTTGTAGTCTTTCTGTAATTTTTCAGTCCAACATGAAATCAGCAACTACAAAGTTTCTGTCCATTTTATTCATTTCAGTTATTGTTTCTACCGCAGCATCCGATGTAGCACGTAAGATTGTCGATCTTCTGCCGAATGTAAGCATAAACGGCGAACGCTATGCCTCGCCTAAAAATGCATCGAGATTTGGTTACGCTTACTATGGAATACGTTACGGTACTGCAGACCGTTTTCAGGTAACTGGACAACTGCTAAAATGAATAAAAATTTGACAATATTTGCAAGTCCTATTCCTGTTTCAGCATTCCGTGGAGAACACCAACTTTGACTACCTGAGCAATCCATCCCGTTTGAAACAAGGTTTCATTTGCCCACAACGAGGATACATCTCTTTTGGAACTACCATTCCTGATTTGCGACCGTTTAACCGGACCGCTGCAATGAATGAAGACTGCTTGTATCTGGATATCTACGTTCCAACAGTCGACACGCAGAGAGCACTTCCTGTTTTGTTGTACTTTCATGGTGGATCATTACAAAGTAGTGTGAGATGGAGGAAAACTGTTAATATCGTTAGTAATTTGTTCCACTCTCCTTTTAGTTGGCGACAAGGATATTTACAATGGATCCCTGTTGACAACGGAAACCGACGCTGTTTTTGTTGTGATAAACTATCGACTGGCTGTTTTTGGTGGGTATCACAATAACAAAGTGTAAGCTCTAGAACAACAGCTGCGAGCATCGGTTGTTTTACTGCAGGATTTCTTAGCACCGGCGATGAATCACTACCGGGAAACTACGGATTAGGCGACTGCAAGACTGCTTTTAACTGGGTGGTCAAACATATCAGAAAATTTGGTGGTGATCCCAGTCGTATTACGATTTTCGGGCAAAGCTCCGGAGCGCAGATAACTTCAGCCGTTTTCTTGGACCAAAATTACCGAAGTTAGTACACCGTTTATAATTATCATAAACTACAATCCGGTAGCAGTTATGCAGCACTAAAATTTTAAACTTCGTCGTGAAAATAGCGATCTTCGAAAGAGGCATGAAAAAGCTTTGAGTTTTTGTGGTTTTACTCAGCTTTAAGCTCTATACGGTTTGCAAGTTGATAATGTTTACGACAATGTTGATGAAGTTGTTGATAAAAAGTACTGTTACTTAAGTTTATTATAACTTTCCTAGGACAAATTAAAGCAGCCATTGCTTTAAGCGGCAGCGTTATCGACCAAGGCTGGATGCGGAATTCTAACGAAAAGGTCACCCAACTGGCCAACGCAACTTCTTGTCCAGTGGAACCAAAGAGAGACATGATATCATGCCTTCGAAATGTTCCTATGGTGAACCTTTTGGCCGCTTCCAAAGGACTCGACAACGAGTTTGTAGTAAGTACATATACGTGACAATTCTGATTTCATTTCATCTATGACGTCACTAGGATGCAGTACCGTACGGTTTTGTCCTGGATAACAACCACTTTAAAGAGGAGCCAGCTCTGCAAATCGAACATGAAGAAAATGGCGGCGATGCGCTGTTATTGACGGGACACATGCGGGAGGAGAGTTCAATTATATTATCAAGTAAAAAACTATTTGTCGCCTTTATATGCCAATTTTCTTTCGAATCGATTGTTATGCAGACGGCAATCCACAGTTTTTCAACGTGAGCATCCCGTTAACGTGGAACGTCCTGCGGGATACCTTAGCAAAAGCTTATCTTCCATCGGTGGCGCAGTGTCCCGTTCCAAAGTATTACGTAGCGGACCGAGTCATGGCGCACTATAACATCAAGGAAAACGATACTCGCGAAGCGATGCTGTTCAAATACTTTCATGTACGAAGACTATCGATGTGCTATACTTGCGAAAAAGCCACTTCACCGTTTTTTCCCCGAACAGCTCACATCCGACGCAAACGTTGCCTACCCCGCTTTGAAAGAATCGTCATTGTATGCACATAAGAAAGGATACAACGCGCCGCGCAGCCAGTTTTACCTTGTTTCCTATGATTCGAGATATGCGAATCTGGGTAAATTGCTCAACGAAGCATATGTAGTCATTGCGTGTGTTAATTTTGTTTTTAACCTATGTTACAGGCGCATTTCACGCAATGGAACTTGGCTACATGTTTGGGGATCAAGTTAATCGAAAGATTTTCAACATTACTTTAAATCCCGTGGTGGAAAGGAGTTATCATCAAATGCTCAGACAAGTCGCTTATAATGGGTAAGTTACTGATCTAACTGTTGAACATGTTAAAATCTTTGCTAACAGTGCGATCTATAGAAAAATGGACGGTCCCTTGCTGAACGATTATTGGCGGTATTCGGAACTAGGAGAAAATGGGTTGTGGGGAGAAGGTCATGGCGACGTGCAGGCTTTGTTTTCTTACTGGGATGGTGTTGTCAAAATGCCTTGCAATTCAACGGTCTGAGAGCGGCTTTATGAGACTTCGTCTGATGAAATGGATGCTGGTATAATCCAGTTTCAAGATGGGGTATTAACATTCTGATTCTTATAACTTTATCTGTTGACTTGATAAAAGCAAGCAAGCGCTGGTTGACCATCGTTCTTAGTACAGCTTCTTATTTTGTTCAAATCGGTATACGTAACAAATGTTTAGGGATTGGTCCCAGAGCCACGAAATCAAGTATACCGTTGGTTATAACGTTTAGATGGAAGGAATGGCGGACACAGATGTGTGAGCCACACATCTGTCCCATGAAGCCTGGTTCTACAGTTGTGTTACCTGTGTCAGTGTAACAACCATTCTCATTTTTTTATGCCATTTTCTTACTTCGTTTATCTTGGTTCAGTTTTCTTGGTTCATTATTTTTTTGTTTATTGCGGTTTAACGTCCATTACAATCAGTGGCAGTCACCGCTCAAGGTAACAGACCAACAACAGACAGTAAAAGAAAACAACCGGTACCGTTTGATCAAAAGATATGGGACAGCTCCTGTGGCGTCACATTGGCGTGATGCAAAACTCAAAACAAAGTATGTACAATTAAGTGCTCATCGTGAATGAACCGTTTAGTCTAACGGCTAACCGACTCTGACGACTCCACGATTTCCATTGCTGATCTGAATGACCGCTCAGTCGAATACGATCCATCCGGTAATGTTAGCTCGTTCCACAATTCCTTCATCAGGTATGCGAATGTACGATCGCTAATGAGTCCACAGTTCGTTTCAGTTTAATTCATTTTATTAACCGCATCTGTTCCTCCGATCGTCACATTCGGTGCGGCACTCACACCAAGCCGCAAAGCCCTGAGCTCGCTACAGCACTAGTACGAATAATCAGTAATTGTTGTATGTAGGATCCGGCACGGTAAGCGGTGCACTTTTATGGGGCTACCGCGATGAGTACAAGAGGCGGAGTCACGGCACGGTCGTCCAATAAAAAGCAGCTTTTTCGCTTTCGAAATGTTTCCCTAGTCATGCCAGCTGCTGAAATATCTAAGCGGAGGAACTCGTTCTGTTGCCATTAAATAGTTTTCGGCGTTGTTGCGTTTAATGTTACTTTTACTGTTCTTTTACTATATTATTACTGTATTTTAATAACATTGGACTAATTTAATAATACAGACCCTGAGATTGGTACAGACTACAGATCATGGCATCGAGTGGCTCGGCTCCCTCGACCAGCACAGTCAGCCCGTCTTCCGCGGAATCCGTTTGGGGATGGCAGCAGAATTTGCGGGATTTTGGTGAGATGGGCCAATTCCTGTACGAAAGCCATCACATGAGTGATGTTGTGCTGCAGTGCGGAATCAGCTGGGAGGCAGAGAATCTTAAAGCTCACAAGTAAGACTGAAGGTAGTTGTTACCTGTTACTGCAAAATTTGATGGTTTTTCGTGACTGATGGATCATCTGTATCTCAGGTTTATCCTGGCTGCCAAAAGCCCAGTTTTTTCTGAGATGTTCTGCGGCGACCGAAAACCCACAGATGGAATGAATGGCACGGAAATCGTCTACGTTGATGAGGAGAAGGCTGTCATGGAGGTTTTGCTCAAGTAATGCCGTCATCAACAGAATTCTGAATTCATAAGCATTCGGGCAGTGAGCTATTGGAATCAGTGATTCAGTGTTGTTATTTTTTGCAGGCTGATGTATGGATGTGAGAGCACACTTACCGTTAACAACGTTTTTCGTGTGTTCTGCGCGGCTGAAAAGTACAAGGTGTATATTGCGGTCACGCGGTGCGAAGGATGGATTGGAGCAAATATGAACGCTACCAACTGCCTGTCGTGGCTGGAAGCTGGACAACAGTTTCAGGTGAACTCGAGCATTGAATTACAAGTTACCGGCAACAGTTAAAATAATAAATTTATTAAATCTCTTAAAAATTGAATTAAAAAAGCATTGCATCGGAAGGAAGCTACTGAAAGTTTTTTACGTTTGTTTGGTTATGGGCAGTAGTAAAAGTTTCTGGAACAGCGCATCGCAGGTGTTCCAAGTTCTTCAGTAGCTGCGGTCCAGTATCGATTCGTTTGTGTAAAGGCGGCACAGGTCAAATGAAAACGCGCGGTAAGAACACCAATGACCAAAGACCGCGCCGACGCCGACTGAACGCATTCTGTTTCTACCTGTTATAACAACCCGCGGTGGGTGAAAATCGAAGTTGCGCAAGAACTGAGAAGCTTCAGCTGTTGCGTTAGGTATAACTTTGCAGTTGCATCTCAGAGGAATACAAGGTATGACGAAATTCGAACCAAAAAAGGAAAATCGTTTAAATTTCGAACTTTGAGAAAACTCGAGGTAGCCATCTAGTTTCTTGCTGCCCTGTCTTGGTTAGTCTAGATTCCCCACAAATACCATGAAATACGTAGATGCGGTTAAATAAAAATTAAAAAATATTTACAGGCATTTTGCCAAATGCTTTCGCACAAATTCTGCAGCAGTTTGCTGTTCTACAGCTAGCGCGAACTTTTCAATAATTCGATCAGCCCGAGCGGCATCTGTGTGCTCAAGGTGATGCCTTGTTTCTGGCGTTTTCTGTTTCGCATGGTGTTCTTGTTGATGCGATTATGTGAGAAATTCTTAAAACTAATAAAGAAGTGTAGCTGGCGAGAAGGGAAAGATACTGTTCATGGCGAAATCTTCGAATTTTGTTTCATCTCTGCTGTTTGTTGTAGCCTGAACATGCGAACAATGCCACAGTGGAGAAGTGCTGGAATTACATTGATCAGTTCGCCCCCGCTGTCCTCCTCTCCCCCAAATTCCTGGAGATCGACTACACCTTCCTCCTGGAGATTCTGAAACGAAGTAGCCTGCGTGTGGATGAGTTAGCTGTCTACCAAGCGGCGATGAAGTGGGTGATCCGCTCAACCGATATATCATGGAACTGGTTGGTCAGAGTTTGTACAGATAGCGGGTGACTGCAGGTGGGCGGCGCGGGACTGCGAACGCCAATCGCGACCCAACAACATGCGATACAAACGTGCCGCTCTGGCCGATGCGCTGTATCAGATCCGATTTACACTGATGACGGCCAAAGAGTTCGGGGAGGGTCCGGCTCAGGTATGTTCTAGAAATTTTGAAAAGAAACTGATATTTAAACGTTAATCAGGAGGAAGCGTTGTTGTGCTGTCTGTGGCTGTAAAGCGAATTGATCTGAACGAAAATCATATGAGATCATAATGAAACATGTCCTGAGTCAGAATAAGGTAGTTGTACTTTGTATGTTAGATTGAACGGGCTCGAAGTCGAGATGCCGGGCAAACTCTGCAGTCAGATTACCATTAGATTGGTACACGGATTATCAAACTAACACTGGTTTTCTGTACGTATAAAGCATTGCGTCAGCTTTACAACGGTTGCGAATCATTTACAGAGTGGGATTCTGTTGTCCGAAGAGGTGTCGTCAATTTTCTTATACAAGGTCACCGACCACAAACCAGACATCAAATTCGTTACGGAACCGCGGAACATCAACATCTCTGGCATTTTCCAGTTATTGACTGAATCAGTGATTCATGAACTGTAATCACAAAGTGGTAAGTATCTCCCTGCTTTTCCGGTTAGCGCTTGTTCTTCGAAATGAGTAGAAAATTTTACGCATAACTTAACCCACCAGGGAGCAAGAGAAACAAGTTTTAAAAGGGGGTTTGTTGCTATCTTGTCGTTTGTGTGTCTCCATGAAAACATACTAACAACAAGATGGAAGCGTGAGCAGTTCTGGAACAAATGTCTTTTTAGTTTTCTTACATGTGTACGGCATTCATATACCGTTAACATGTTTAAATAACCTTGCAGGTCGAAAGGTTTGCCAGTACGTATGGCAAGCGAAGTTATGTTTACGAGGGTGATGTGATCGATGCGGTCAAGTGAGTATACCATCGCAATGTGCTCGGCATCTACCTAGTCGACCGAAGCGAAGCGGAGGTCCTATATACTCAGCCAAAATTGATTCAATGTGGTGCATTTGTCGGTCGGTCCGTCACGACCGAGAATCAAAAATATTTATTAAATAATACAATTGTATTATTATTATTAAAATACTATTAAGTATTATTATTAAATAGTATTAATAAATTAGATTAAAGAATATTAATATCAAATAGTAATATTAATCAGGACAGTAGGCTTCTGCTTCTTCGCTTCGGTCTTCTCAGTGCAGCCAGGGGGCGAGTGCACTGACCCAGTTTTAACCACCGCGGTCCTTGCTGTAATAGGTTCTCCGTGGATCGCGATATCAAGCTTCTTGGATGCGGAGTGTACACCTGCGGAAAGGAAGAATGCAATGTGAAAGTCCGAGTCTTTGCCGCAGTGAGCCACGCTCTGCTCCACGAAGAGACCGTCTTAGTTCCGGCGCTGTCCACCAAGTTCCTCACGGGGCCGGCATGTGTCTCACCTGTTCGCTTTAACAAGGACATCCCCATCGGACAGTCTACACAGTGTGTCATCCAGTGCATTATTCATGTGAGTACCATGGTAAAGATTCCATTATGCAAAAATTTGAACAAGAGTGTTTAACTTGTGGTAATGGGATTTTGAGCAACGTGTATTAAGGGAAAGGATACGGATTATGGGATAACGGGAACGGGAGAAGCTAGCACCACCGTGACCCTGGATAATGGCAGCTCCATTGTGTACCGCTTTAGCTTCGTGCCGGGTCGCGTGAACGAGCCAAAGTCCATTCGCAGTCTGACGTCCAGCGGACAGATTCCGACCATTTTGTTTAAACCATGATTGACGATGGAAGGTTTCTTTGGTTCATTTAGATGTCAGTTATGTGGGCGTCTCTTACGATGTCGCGTTCCATCAAGTGGTCATTATGTTCAACCGAAGAAATGTACAGTAACGCTTTCCTGTATGTGTTTTTGCACGCTAATCATCGTCATTTTGTTTACGGTCATCAAATTGCAGATTAGTTTTCAGATTGTTGTACAGTTCTTACAATGTGAGAGATCAAGATAAAGTGGTTAGTTGTCCGATATCCGGCACATACCAACATCACAGTACAGTAGTCGTCTAAATCAATATTGGCTTGCTAGCGCTGTTATTTTGCACACTGTCAGCAAATCAGGACAATGAACCGTTCGCGGGTACCGCAATGTCACATTTGCATAAACCAATCGCCAGGTTCTTGAAAACCATAGTACTAATTCTGAAAGCAATATCTTTCTTGTTTTTCTTGCACTGAAAATATCTTGTACAGTAAAGTAGTCAAAGAAGGATTTATTAATGCTGTGCATGAAGAACTGCAAAAACCAACAGTGAAAAACAGTGCCGTTGAAAATCTGGTCTGGTCTCGGACTCTCGGTGCCACGGAAATACGCTTTTATCGCGTGGTGGGATGACTACGACCTAGGTAAAGTGTATTGTCCATCAAACGCATCATAAACGTGTTTTTCGTCCAAAAACTGTAAAACGCATGGACACAAAACATTATGCTCAGCTTGTGTGAAAGCGCTTTAGCACGCGAAGTTCCGTTTTAAGATAGCGAAGATTCTTTTCTATCCCGTGGGTAAAGTTTTCTAATTGTGCTAACTTGTTTTATGGTCGCAGAACTTAGAAAAGTTCTAAGCTTTTCATGAAACATATTTGCTTTGGATGTGGTCATTTTACCACACGAACATAGCAGTGCAGTGGCACCGAGACCGCCTTTTGCTGGCTAAAATGCTGTTTTACAGTCGTTTGTCAATCTGCATGCATATGATGGCCGATCTGTGAGTCTGAAGGCATATATCGAATGTTTATCATGCCGCATGACCTTTTTTCCGCTCCTGCCTCACAGATATCAGTCTGTGCAGAAAAGCTCTATCAGAATATGAGTCCAGCAATCTTAATATCGCAACAGCCTGTGGTAATCGGTGCTTCAGTCATTCATTGCACAGTTTGAAATCGGCTTTGTCGATCGGAGCGGAGCGAAGGTCTTCGAATTATACCCAACTATGCAATTCGACGTATCTGCATTTGCGCATCTTTGATATCATTGGAAAGAGCGTAATGTGTAGGTGCTAGATCTGCTGTCACATGCTGCAGGTTCAAAAGTTATTCGAGCACAAAGACAACGAATTTCCCTCGTCGGCGGTCGGCTCGGCCAATAATCCGCGAAATAGCCACCACACTATAATATTCAAATCATAGTGCGGTGGTGATAACTTCAGCGTACGGACATTTCGCCATATCTTTTATCTGGAACAAGTTTTTATTGTCTTTCATCTGGCAGTATTTGAGTGCAGATCTAGCACCTACACAATACACTCTTTCAAACGATATAAAAGATGTGGAAATCCAGATACTTCGCCTTGCCTTAGTTGGGTTGTCAGTTTTCTCTGCTGCGGAAGTCCGCTGTAGTCCTTTCAAAAACGATAACTCCCTGGTCCGATTTGCTTGAAATTTGACTAGCATGTTCTTCATTACGTGTTCTGGAGCCCTACTATTGTTGAACCAACTTCAACCGCACTTATTCAAAAACAAAAAAGTCATTAGAAATAGCCTGCATTATGTATGTGCCGCTTATACCAAACCATACAGCTGTTTGAAGCCTGACCAGAGCGGAAAGCCCTTTTGCGCAGTTGAAGACGATCACACGCGGATTCTTCATATATGGACAACAGCTCTACGCTTTTATCAGCTCCAGTCTTCATCGCCAGTAACAGCGGAGAGTGTTTATCAAGTTTTTATAAGTACTGTACAGTGTACACATGATCCGTCTACATCCGCGTTAACAGTTTGCAGCCTTTTCGTTAATCTTATGCGAATACCGGTTTCCTGTCGTTCTTGTGGCGTATTTTCCTTGCTTAATGCAGACACCCATAAAACTGCTTTGAAAAGCATCGGTCCTCCTTAGTTTCCATTCGGATTATCAACAACATGAATACAACAACAACAACAACAATAATAATGATAGCAGTGCTTCGCATCTATGTATTTCCCAAACAACAGCATCTCAACACACGAAACATTTCTTCTTCTAAACTAGTAAAGTTAAGTATAGGTGATAATTTAGCTAACAAAACAGTCCACTAACATGCAAACATTTTATTGGCAGATAAATGGCCACCAGTTTTCAAGGGAGCAAGGTGACAAGGTATCCAGTTCCGTTACACACCCGATGACATCAATTCCCCCGGTGCCATTTCTCCACAGATCCTCTAAAGATAAAACAGGCGTTCGCTCAGCTGATCCGCCGCCTTCTTGTGGAGATTGAGCGCGATCAGCTGCGCATGTTTGCGAGCGTACTGCACAGGAGCCGGAACGCGGATGGTACCCTACAAAACGCATCATTGGCAATTTTCGTCGGAGTAGAGTTTTACAATCCTGAAATTTCCAGTTTCTGCATTGATCTTAGGTATGTTAATTCTGCATTTCTAACGTATAATTTAACCGCAGAAAAATACACTCATCATCCAGGAAGACATGGGGAAACCGCATTTTGTACAGGTCAGCAGTCATTCGCAGAGGACGACTACCATACCGAAGAAAGGAATGCGGTACTCACCGGCCAGTTATAATACATGTGGCATAACATGTAAGTTATCTGCTGGAGACCCTGCGGTCTGAACGCCGAATCATCCTCAACGACGTTGTAATAGGTCGGAGCCACCGTGCCCTCACGTACACTCTGCGACACGATGTAGAAGTCGTATCTACAGTGTAGAGAATCCTTGCAATAGCAATAGCAAACAAACACAAATAAATAAAACAGATCGGTCAATTTGATTCCCATGTAAAACGTGTAATAACAGATAGTGGTAAAGACACTATATAAACACTTAAAAGAACGCTGTAAATACGTAGTAATGAAACCAATAAATAAGGAATATACTCGGCTTACAGCCACGGCCGCGTCACAGTGTCATCCACAATCGTTCCCGACAGCGGATTGCTGGTCTGGCCGTTCACGTCCTTGAAGAAACGCGTGCTGTGTCGCTTGTTGACCAAGATGTACGTCAGCGTCATTCTACAAGCTAGATCTGGAAGCACATCAAATAAAAACCCAAACAAGACACAATCTCACTTTTTGTCCGTAGACATGCCATTGGTGACGTTGCGCACTCCAGCCACTTCGATTTCCTGGATATTCCCTAGTTGGCCGTCCGAGATACCTGAGAAATTCCAGGTGTAGACTGCGTTCAGTATGATAAGGCAGATGACCACCGTGTACCCACCACTGCGATACACCAATAATCCTTGCGCAGCCATGTCGGTCTTACGCTTGAAGGCTTCCAGACACTCTGCACAAAAAATCATACTACACGATGTTCCAAAAAATGGCCAACGGGCAACGAGTATAAAACACAGTACAAGAAAAATCGTCAATGATACCCGAAAAACCAAACGTCAACAACTACAACTGTACAGCGAAAGAGCCCGACAACGAGACACCACAAGTTTATCGTTCCAAGTTCCAACACCCACTGTTTGTTTGAACTGACTGAACCAAATGGCTTTCTTGATGAAAAAAAAATCATATAAGTGTGTAAGAAAAACCTGTTGTTTTATCTAGATATTAGTACGACGTACGACAACTGGGTGAACCAATAAACATCAGAAAAACCTGTAACAGGCTTTCAAAGCCAGCGTCTGACTGCAAAAACCGCGTGCGGGCAGTAAGCATTCAGGTCGGACACAGGGTGTCTGCTTCATGGAACAGCAACTCGTAGTGTCTCGTTACCGATCTGCTCCGATGTACCTTTGATCAGCTGCGGGATGCACATCAGAATCTGCTCATCATCGTCAGCAAACAACGCGCAGTTATAGTACATGGAGCAGCTCCTGTTCCAGGAGGCCGCAGCCGCCACCACCGTCTTCTGGGTGACACGGTCACGGTGGCAGTCGATGCCAATCACCATCGTCGGCTGAGTGAACGGAAACTACAAAATCAACAGACAAATCAGCAACAAAGCTTCTGAAATCCTTGCACAAGAGTACGCACATCCATGGTCCAGATCTCCCCGCCCAACTTGGCGTTAATCTGTATGGCGACCTTGGTGGCTACGCTCCTGACCTTTCCGGGGGCGCCGCTGATCGTCCTGGATAAGATGACTTGCGAGGCGCCTGCAACCACATAACACAGCTAACTCCCGTACAAAAACCATGCAAATCGGTGCAAACGCGTACATGGCAGATTGCAACACAATGTTTCCTTGAAAGCATCGTAGCGCTCCTTGGAATTGGACGAGAAGACAGCTAGAACCTAAAACACCAGTAAACTGGTCAGTTCCATGAAAAGTGAAGAGTCCATATGCCCTACCAATCCCAGATCGTCAGGCTGATTCTTGGCGACTGCGTCGATGTAAGAATGGGCATTGTCGGCCACTGTGAACCTACGTATACAGAAAATGCAAAGATTCGTAAGGAATACGGGTGATCATCTAGAGTATGTAACTGACATTTTGGGGGGGTTCAGTTTCATCCCCATGGGTTCGCACACTTCCATCAGCAACTTGACGAATAATTCGGCCGAGCCGCGGTGGAACTGGGTGCAAAGCACCATCCAGGTTTGCAAATGCTTCGGAGACTGCAACTGTGCGCCACGCATACCCGCCGTCCAATCAGCACTGGCTGCGCAATACGTGTACTGCAACATCAGAAATGGTTTACTAATTTCAGCAAAATTAGGTAAGATCTGGTTGTATTAATAATAATATATTTAGCTTAATAGCTGATTCAGCACTCAGAAATCCTCTTTTTGAATTACTGTTCAGGACATACAGTAGAGTAAAACTGACCCATATGCAAACTAGAATGTTTTTTAAAAACTTTAAATCGACAATGAATCACATGCGAATCAAACAACTGCCTGGTTGATAGTAACGAGGCGTAGAAACGGAGAGTAGCCATACTGATAAAAAAATTAACGAGAAAATGTGTGACAATTAACTTGTCTTAATTCGCACTGTACTCTCCGAAAAATGTTTCCAGTCATCAAAAAACGGCGTAATAAAATTACACAACAAGGTGATTTTCAAATGAAGCAAAAGTTAAGAAATGCGGCAACAAAAGTTTTGGAAATTTCGGCAGTCTGTTTGCCGTGTTAATTTTCCAGCGCGGCTCTCAATTACTTACCCTTTTCGATCCCTGCACAAGGGTCTGTGGGGGCAGTGCGCGCCCACAGATCTTCGTCAGCTCCGTTCCATATGTGATATCCCAATGACGCAGCTCATTTTGAATGTTCTCATTTCTAAGATAAAAATCTGACTTATTTCAGTACTAAAAGAAAACGGGTGCAAACGTTTTCCGCATTTTTTATAATTTTGAAAGGCAATGTTTCACTGATCGCAGTCAAATACCGCAATACTATCATTTATGCCATAGTCACTGATTTATTTTCTATAATATTTACTGTTTTCATACAATTAATACGGTTATATTCGCAGCTCTAGCTACAACTTGGTATTACTATAGGCTAGAATTTGTTGTTACGCGATTGAAAAACCACATAATAAGAGAAGTTCAACAGCTACAAGACAAACAACATAAATCGCTAGCGTGTACCCGGTCAGTTTGCGGACAAACACTTCGGTCGCCGCTTTACGGCGCATGGGATCCATTTTCGTATGCTGGGACACGGCCTGCATCATGCGGAAATCGCCCCGCATCTGGTCCGTGTATCCCGTCATACGGCACAGCTCTGGCACTAGCAGAATCTGCTCCGTGCCCCGTCGACGCAACGCACGATTCGCCGGCTTCACCACCAGCAATGGCTGGACGCGATCCTTAATGTTCATTCCATACCGCTACGAAAAACAGTCAATTAACGATGTCAGTCAATTCACGACGACCGTGATTGTTAGCCAGTAAGTACGCCGTTTATGGCCCTTTTCTGCTGTCTAAACTTATTGCTTGTGAAAGCTGAAATTCACAGTTTCTAGATTCAACTTACAGCAGCAAAGTACGCTTCAAAAGATGTTTCCTTCGTCTCCCATTTGTCCCCGACGCGAACCCGGGTCTCAAAAGTCTTGGCTGGACACATCGTCCACTCGACACCCTGCACGCGGTACACCATGTGGTTGTATCTGCAACATCGTCAAATTGATGTACCAGTGCTCGAAAGGCGATAAGAACAAGCGGCAAGTACATAGTACGTACACAGTCTCAATCGTCTGGCCCACGAACACCGCGGTCGTTTTCTTCTGGACAGCTAGTTCAGCTCCTGGTCCGGCGGTTTCTGCCTTTTGGGCAATGGAGTAGGCCTCGAGTAACGCGTCCCTTGCAGTTTTATTGCTAAGAGTAAAAATAACAGCTCCCAGTAACTTACACTGCATTTATGAGCAAAACAATGCTGTTCCATTAATTTACGTTTTTACCGGCAGAAAATGGAATAACTAATAAGACAATTAAAAAACAACAAAATAATACCCTGGCTTTAGCTTGCATCAGTAAGAACATTGTTTAGTTTTTCCATTTACCCAGTTTTCCCAATTTCTGAGTAAGCTTTATGCTTGCAACATATCTGGCAGTCTTTTCTTAAACAAAAATTGTTTTTTTCGGCTGGAAAGAACTAAAAGGATATAAAACGAATTAATAATTCATTGTTACAACGGGGAAAAAATTCCACAAATCACCGATTAAATGCTGAATTCTGTACCGAATAATGCGGAATCGTTGGTCCACATTCATCAGGACCTTTTGATTCTCAAATATTCCAATGGATGTTTCGAAGCCAGGCCAGATTTGCAGTCTACAAAAAGACACGATCCGTAACAATCTACACGTCATGTCCCTTGACGAGAGATCATACTGATCGGCATAACCTTCCGGTGCCAGTCTGCCAGCCGGATCGTAATAGTTATCCTGGATGCGCACCATCTTCAAGTCGTTTTCTTGGAACCTGTTACAACATACAAGCAAATATATTGTGCCCCATGGTTCGCCGAAAAAAGTAGAAAATTATAAAAAGTCCAAGTTAAATTCATATTACTGGTAATTACTCATAATTATGTAAATTTATTTATTGATAAAATTCTGATTTTTACCGTCGGTTATTACATTAATTCATTAACCTTCATGATTATAAATATTTATTTAATTATAAATTCCTGATTTTACCGTCAGTTATTCCATTATTTCATTAATATTCTTAAAATTTATTTTTTATTAATATTCATTACATTAGTAATTTATTTATCAGTAATAATAATTAAATAATATTGTTTATTTTTGATGACCAGGATAACAACGCAAAACAACTTTGTAAGTAACAATTAGCAGCGAATTTTATTAAGTATTAAATCAATATAGCTTCGCTGAACACCGAAACATCAAATAAAAAACAATTAACTATAACATCATTATCGTAGTTAAAATAATAACTATGAACGGAAATATGAACCGCAAACAGAGTTATATAATAATCGGCTTTAATTTACCTGTTCAGCATGGAATTCAGTATAACCAGCACTTGAGGATTCTCCGCGTCCAGACTGGCTGTACGGCGCAGCCGGATGCGTGTTTCTTGTCCATGCAAATCAACAGTGTCGTCGCATCCCTGTAATTTCAATTGCAGTTAGTAAAGGACATCAACTCCAATTGGTTTGTCACAAAACCTTTCTTTTTCCGGCAAAATATTCAGCCGGTTTAAAAGTGTCTATACTTGTATATATTTACAGAATGGAAGAACACTGATTTATACCAATTAATTTGGACACGTTATTTAACTGTACCGTTGATATCAATGTCGTTAAAAAACAGAAACTCACCGCAGTCAATGAATAAAAATTCCATCTATCCACCAAAGACAACCAAAATGTTTGGAAAACAACAATAATTATTATCAATTAAAACGGGAAGTTTCTCAATAAACTCTGTGCATCTCAGTTCACGAAAGCAAACTGTAAGTCGTAAAAAGAAAAAATCGCTTCAAGGCCGATCAGGGAGAGAAAAACTAAGTTTTTAGTTGAAGCTTGTTTTGCCTGTTTGAGTATTATATTTTCGAATATTCGACAATACTTTGATAATCAAAATAGCGTTTTTGTCGTTCTATCTGACTTTCGAGAAATTAGGGGTTCTTAATCTTTAAAAAAAATATATATAGTATTATCTGTAGTTTTATTAATTATTACCTAAGTTGAATCGTAACAATCGAATAAATTAATATTACTAGAAAATTAGTTAATTCTAGTTTTAGTAACTTTAGTTAGCATTTTAATTTAATTTTAATAATTTTAGTTCACCTATTGTTAGAAAATAAGTTAATTTTGGTCTTAGTAATTTTAGTTAGTATTTTAGTTCATTTTTAGTTAGGTTATTATTAAAAAATTCATATTATTAGAAAACTGTTAAAGACCATCTCAAAAAAATTAGTCAAAAAAGTGACCTCAGTGATGATGGCTGCGCCGACGGGCCCCGTGTACAACACATTTCCACCGTCGAAGACGTACGCCTCACGCGGTATCTGCTTGATCTCCGCCCAACGCCGCATGATGCCGTGACGGTGTCCGCGGATGCCCGGCTGCGGATCAACATCCACTTGGTACTGGTAGATCACGCCACGCGTGTTGGCCTTCACCTCGATATAATTCGAACGTAGACGAACCATTTCGCCGCCACTTCCTGCAATTAACGGGAATAACTCGCGCAAACTCGTAATAAATAGTGCTCTAACTGGGACATATTTTTTACTTGTTTTGGGCAATTTTTATTATGCCAACATCGTTTCTGGGCAGTGGGTCTGGTCTATTGCCGAATAATCAAAAGTATATCTGGCTTTAATTAAGTTTATTACTTGTTAAGTTAGTATAATTGATTCACGTTTATAACAATTTCCAATTCCAACTTTGCGGGACCTTTTTAACTAAATTCCTGTTCTGAAAATAAGCCAAAAAAAGTACAGGAATCCAAAAACTTTCAAGAGCCAGTCAGCAGGATTCTGTCCTGTTGTTAACTTTATTAAAAAAGAATTTAATTTGGCTATTATTTTGCGATAATGTGAACAACAACAACAGTTTATAATCATTATTATTATTATTATTATTTTTAACATCCAACAGCTATTATGAAACCAGCAGAACAAAAGCCTAACAAATTACCTAAAAAAAATTTAAAAGTCACTGCAAGGTAAGTTTATTTAAAAACACCGAAAACTGAATTCCACAGTATGGAAGACCGCTCAGCGCCTGACATCTACCATACGGAATTGAAAAAACGCAACATGCGGCCAATGCAGGGCGAGAAAAGGCTCCAGTTCCGTTAATTCGGACTTTCAACACTTCCGAATAGAAAACCAGGTTCTACCGCTACTAAATCAAAAACAGCCAGAAATTTCTATTTTCGCTTTATCAAGCAACAACACAGCGAGGGACCTGCATCTAGAACACCGATTTCTGGGAAATTTAACCGAAAACGCACTTACCCTTTTTTCCTCCTTTGTCTTCCCCAACATTCCTTGGCCTCGTGTGTACGACGGTGTACTTTTTCAGTTCCTCTTCTCGGCGACTCATGCCTGCTGGATCAACCATTTTCGATATATCCAGTCACAAATCAATACACTGGTAAAATTCTGCTAGTGAATGCTTCTGTGACTGCCAAAGAATTAAAAAAGATATCAAAATCAATCTCGCTGCCGAAAACAGAGAACATAACCTGTAAATTGTAGAATTAACCGCCACCGTCACCGTCACTAGAACAGCGGCTGAAGCAAATCCGCGACTCATCATCTTGAGTCGGAACCGGAATGACTCCCGACTGCGACGTCACCTCGTGAACTGGGAAACCCAACACAGGCAAACGAAGCAACCGGCTCTAGGGGGGACGGCCTGATGCACAAGAGATGTCACCCGATTCTCGCCGATCAAAGCAAATCAAATCCCGGGATCATTATTATTTACTCTTTTCAGATGTTACATACAAAATTCTATAAAACTGGTCAGATCAGTGTAACAAAGAGTAGGCTTCAAGGTCGAAATGCTAACCGGCGTATAGCCAGTCGGATGTTACTTGACGATTCTTGCGGGCAAACAGACTTTTTCGACTCGGCCGATCGCATACGAGTAGCCTTCGCGCGAAGAGTTAAAGTGGCCAAATCCAACCGACTGAGTGAACGCTATGCTGCATTCGCAGCGTTGCACAACTGTAAACAGACTGAATGAAGCCAGAAAAGGTGCGAACGTTTCTGTCAATAAATTTGTTTTGTAATGCAAGATCGCTGTTCGGGCGCTTGCTGAGGCTTTAAAGGACGAACCTAATATTTATTTAGCTGATTCCGAAAACTCGTGCATCAAAGCTGAGAGGCAAAACACGAACTATCTTGACATAGCATTTGACTTCCACCGTTACGGTACACATTTTCAAAATCCGTAATTTGCGATCAACATACTCAGGAAGCGCCGGTGAGGCTTCGAAGTCCTTTGACCATTCTATGCCGGTTGCAAATGTATTTCGTCTACAGCTCGCATGTCGGTGCAGTTGCCGCAGCCACGTTGCATACAGTACTGACGAATTCGCTTGATTACAATTTACCCGATATCCACAATCAACACCGTACTGATGTCAAAAAAGTCACGATTAGAGATCCATTATGCTGTCGTTATTTCCGACGGCATGTTTATATCAGGCAGCGAAAGAAACAGCAACTGGCACTACACATTTTTTACATTTTGATCAGAGCTGTTTTTGTGGTTGCTGTTATGGATCGGGGCTAAACCAATCAACTGCAATTAGCAGCGTCTGCGAGTTGAAGAAAACAGTGATGGTGTTCTAGTGTAATTGGACAAAGGGATAATCAGTGTTTTGCAGCTATTTCGAAACGTTTCGCATGAGGTAGTTCCTAGGAGGATATAGAACAATTCCTTGATTAGACTGCACGGCCTGTCTTGATTACTGAGTGCCACTGAAAAAGCACGAGAAGCCGCTTCGGCGGTACATAATATAATTAGAGAAATAATCCCATGTTCCGGTCTTATGATGAATGACCCCGCAGACTGTAATATCAAGATATCAATATCTAGACTATAATGTAGAATATCGTGGCAATACACTACCCACTCTTTGCGCGGTATTAGAATACCTCTACCATGCTTCATTACTAGCGGTATTACAGGACCTTGCCGTCATAATATACCCGAAATGTTGGTGCATGTATCATAGTTTTGCACACGGTCTCATACGTTTATTGTCTGTCGATATGCACAGTATAAATGAAACTCAGAATGAAACTGGTGTTGCGAATCCACTAAACAGCACAGGACTGTTTCTGGATAAAGTGTTTCCACGCTATTCATTAACAGTGTGGTACGGCACGTCACTGTTACTTTCCTTCACTGGAGCTGTCCTTTGCACGCTACTTGTCCAAGCAATAAAGCACCACTGGACTACGACTGCAACAAAACACCACAGTAATCAGCGCGGAATCAAACTACTAATCTTGCATATGGCAGCCATCGAGATTTTGATGTGTGGAGTTTTCTTTCCAGTCAACTACACCCAAATTTTCTTCGGTCAGTACCTGGTAAGACTAAGACGGTAACCTAAAATTCCACAATTACTTTTCAGAAACCGTATATTGTCCGTGTATGTTAATTGGTTAACAAGCAATAACGATTTGATTATTTTCAAAAATTCATACAAATTTTAAAGAAATGTTTTGAAAGTTTTTTCGACGTCAGAATGTTTGTTATTCAAATACGCATCCCTTGCAAATTGGACAAAAACTGGCTTTTTCATACCCATGTTTGTGTTTAAACTTTTTGCCGGTACGTATAGCTCCTGAACCCGTAGCTGCGCGCGCAAACCGTTCTTTTCGCAGTTTTAGACCAGTCATTTCTTTATCAGAGTAAACATAAGAGCATTTTGTACTGAATAAGTCAACAACGGTGAGCGTTCCGACGCAAAAGGTCTCAAATGACCGGATACTAGTAAGGTGCACTGCTATAGCAATCAGTAACAGCAGTGAACAACCTGCTTACAATGTTAGTCTATTATGACGCGACATTATTTTGGCCCTTTGGTATGTTAATATCGTGTCTGTCTTGTCCTGAAAGAATTCCGTGCTCTTATGCACCGCAACACAAATCCCATTTGGCGTGATGCGGACCCTTACCAACTACATTGACGTCATCCTATCAGCGAACCGAATGGCCGCCATGTGCATTCCCACCCTGTACCGGCGCTACCTGACCGGACTGCGCGTCAACATCATATCCTTAGCGATAATATGGTGCATCTCCGTTGCCGTGTTCATCCAGCCCATGATCGGATGGACCTCGCGTTTCGAGCCCACGCCTCCGTTAAACGTCTGCGCCATCAGATTACTGGGCAAGGCGAACGCCAGTGTACAGCTGAGCTCCTGGGTGAACACCTACATCCCCATGGGATTGACGGCACTTTTCTATCTGGTCATGTTGCTGTCCCTGGTATATCGCCAGTTCTGTACCGAACTGGCAAGTCCGTCCCGCCACCGCAATCGAGCGTTGAAGTTATCGCTGACCTTATGCTTGGCGGCCGTCCTGCGCAGTGCCTTCAATGTCCCGCATGCGGTTATTTACGCGTATAACAATCAGTTATTGGTACGCCATGCCATGTTGGTACCATGGCTTCGGACCGGGTTTGCCGTTGGGTATGCAGCCAATCCCGTAAGTACACGTACACTATGGAGCGAACAACTCTTTAGAACCCCAAACAGCTAAAAGTAGTTAACAACAACTCTTTCAATAAACAGCTGAGTAAAGGGTGTATCTAAAACGTGGCGACCACGGACGTGGTTGTGGTCGGCTGTGGTTGTGGTTTCCGGTGACCTTTGTGGT
>JAQGAU010000597.1:0-25934 GCA_034698045.1 Paramacrobiotus richtersi | reverse complement strand
GCGTAGCGTTCACCCTAAACATTTCCCGCTCAGGCGCTTACCGATAACAGCCATCAAACTGATCACCGTAGAGCGCACTGTCCTGGCCAAATCCTGGCAGATACATCCTTGCCAAATCGTGGCCCCGTACATCCATTTATTGCCTCGGGAACTAACCAGCGCGATCATACAGCTGCTGACCGGTTGCCATCACGTACAGACGGGACGGTGGAAAAATCTGGACCGATGCGAGAGCATTTGTCGGCAGTGCCAAGTTCCAGAAGACGAACTGCATGCCGTTTTCCATTGTCCGTTGCATTTGCCCACCCGTGAATTCCTTCTGCAAAGGCTGACGATTGTGCCCCCAGATCTCTTCGAGTATGTCAAGCACTGCTTAAACAGCGAAATCCGGAATGACGACATGGACCGGGATACTCGTGCCATCGGTGACTTCATTCGGAGGCTGCTGAAAGACGTGAGGGCCTGTTACCATGGACGGCTGATACTCGATGAAGGGACCTTTTCGTCCCACGACGAAACCGAATAAGCTGCATCTCTCGGCTGACTTCGTTAATGACAATTTTGATGTTTGTTTGCATGTTATTTACATGGTGCACCTCCTTGTCGGTTTGTTGGTTCTTTGGATCAGTTGTTTGGTTGATTTGTGCATTTGTTCTCTTTTTATTAGTATGTTTTGTTCTTACTATATTTTTGGGTTGGTTATGGGTTTGCGCAAAGAGTGATGCCATGTGCAGACGCATGGCACCTGCTAGACCGAAATGGCCAGAGGAATAAAGTTGTTGTTGTTGTGTTAAATGTAACATTTATTGAATTATCAGCAATTACGTAATGCACTGACACAACATTCTACTCCTGTATGCATTCGAATGCACTGTCACCTTGGGCAACAGTTCAATTCGCGAGGCACAGTCCTTACCGCTGTTCGCTTTCGGTTGTTTTCTTACTGAGGGTGGGTAAACGTGGACAGATTTTTAAGGAAATGTATACGATCGATATTTTTTACCGATCCTTTTTACTGGGTAACTCGTGCTTCTGAAAACTTCGAAATTCTGGAGGCATTTAGCGGGTTCATTTGTTCACCACAAATCTGGTACTTCTAATAAGCGTAAACACACTAGTGTTATTATTTGCAATATTTGTAGTTGAAGCATACAGCTGTTGGTACGAAATATGTAGCTATAAAAAGAGACGAACTGTTCTTTCTAATTATTCGCATCGTTCAGATTAAACTAGCATTCTGGCGATCGCTCCGTGCTCTTTTATCCGCGTAGGCACATAGCAGGCAGTTTTGCATGCACGCTCTTTTCAATATGAAAGCAATGAGGATAATATATCTGGGTGCTCTACCATTAAAATAGAAAAGCTGTGGAACGGACACGGCTACCGTTATTGCGATTTGCACGACAGTACATCCCATTTATTAGCGACAGCAATAAATGTCACTGATAAATAAAAGCATTTTTCCGGACGCGTTCCGACGTAAGTGGTGCTGTTGGGTTCGCACGTCACGCACCTTCAAATCGCATTTTTGAAAAAACCACGGTGCAACGTGTTAAAGGGACAAGGCGCTGAAATCGATGGTTTGGAAAGAGATGTTGCCGTTACACAGATGTAGACAGTAGCCAACACTCATGCAATGCTTTCGAAAACGGCGTGTCGAAATTTTGAAATGAAATTTTGAAATTCGGTAAATCTTACAAGAATGCTTGCGAACGTTTTTCGACGTTAGAAGCATCTTTATGTGTACTTTCTGACATATCACCTGCACCATTTGGAGGGAATTGCGGATTTTGAGCGCAGTATCTCTGTTTAAAGTTAAACATTTTAACCATATTGCACAACACTCGCCCACGGCGCACGCGACGTACAAAATGACATGGAAGATCCATCTTTTCACTTTTAAAAGCAATGGCTGGGTGTTTTCTGCAGTTTATTTCTGTGTAGTCTCACTCTACTGCGGCAAATCCTCCGATTTTACGGAGTCTAGCCTTATCTGTCCTCTTATGATATTAGAATAAATGTAAGGGTTTCTGAAATCCCACTAGAATGTTTCCGAACTTCTTTCGACGTCAGACTTGGCGTCTTGTTTATGTTCATTCATTATAATATATCGTCTACAGAAATTGGACGGAAACAAGAATTTTGAAGGTGGCTTGTCTGTTAAACGGTCACTGACTCATTGTACGCAAACCTCAGTGTCTTTACTTTTAAAAGTACTGCGTAAGCGTTGTCTACCGTTCTTGCCGATGCAGTGCTACTGCTTCCAGCGAAACCTCCGATGTGACCCTAGTCTAGCATCACTAAACTTTACACAAAACAGTACTCGGCAGTCGGCACCAGGCTGACACTATCAAACATTTCTTTTAAAAATTCTGCCACCCCTCAAGCCTTGAAGTGATGGACAAAACAGTCAACATCCCAATGAACGCATATCCAGAATGCCGTACGAGTTTCATCCCGAAACGTTGTCTGTCAAACTTCCGAATATGCCTATGAATGTTTGATTGTATTTTTCATCACTCTGTTAACCGGTACACGACCAGTCCGACCATAACCGAAATTACCTAACACCATATTTGTGATTGATTTGCATAATGCCTTCTGAAAGCATGTGTATTGTTTCAGGTATTTTTTGGGATAACCACGGTTTCACCGGTCTTGATTTCCTTTGAGTAACCTAGTGAGTGATGTACTGGAAATAAACGAGCATTTATTTATTTACGAAATTAGGTACCCGTGCTCAATACACCAGTGTGCTGCATTATGACGTTGCATATTCACTTTTTCACAAAATTAGGTACCGGTGCTCAATGCACCACTGTGCTGCATTATGACGTTGCATATTCACTTTTTCACAAAATTAGGTACCGGTGCTCAATACACCCCTGTGCTGCATTATGACGTTGCATATTCACTTTTTCACCAAATTAGGTACCGGTGCTCAATACACCACTGTGCTGCATTATGACGTTGCATATTCACTTTTTCACAAAATTAGGTACCGGTGCTCGATACACCAGTGTGCTGAATTATGACGTTGCATATTCACTTTTTCACAAAATTAGGTACCGGTGCTCAATACACCACTGTGCTGCATTATGACGTTGCATGTTCACTTTTTCATAAAAATAGGTACCGGTGCTCAATACACCAGTGTGCCGAATTATGGCGTTGCATATTTACTTTTTCACAAAATTAGGTACCGGTGCTCAATACACAACAGTGCTGCATTATGACGTTGCATATTCACTTTTTCACAAAATTAGGTACCGGTGCTCAATGCACGACTGTGCTGCACTATTTGCTTTTACTTTGTTTTGCGAAACTGATTACCAGTACACGACTATGGTGCGCTACAAGTGACAGTTTCCGTACAAGTACAACCAGCCAGAAACTGCGCGAACATAATTGGTTGTAGTACTAAGCGAAATGCGAATTTCTACTTACTATAAGTATCAGCCGAAATCAAGCGAATTCTGAAATGAGGGAGTTCTCAAGTAAACGAATTTCCTAAAAACGAATATTGCTGCGCAGTAGCGTTACCTTTATTTTCAAGGATTGCACTGCTTCTATCAGAACGCCTTTGTTGGACTTACCTTCCCGTCCAGCATTGGTGTTGTTTAGATCTTGATCATGGCATCTCGGACTGTTGTCGATTGTAGTTTAGAACACGCGTTGTGGAATCTGCGAAATGATAGGCTCCTTTGCGATGTGTTTCTTCAGGGCTGTGAAGCAGACGCTGCGGAGATTCCGGCCCATCGCGCGGTACTGGGTGCCCGGAGCCCATACTTCAAAGCCATGTTCAGCTCCAACATGCAGGAATCCCGTCAGGAACGTGTGCAGCTCCACAACATTTCAGGGGCAACCCTGTTAATGTAAGTATTCACGACGCATCTTTTACAGAGTGAGACTTCCGGGTTAGCACATTCTTGAGCATTCTAGCTCTTTGAGAAAGTCTACAATAAACAAGCCATAAAATTTCACTTGGTGCAATATTTCTTTTTTTGGTATTTTTATATATTTTTTATTTTGTTTGTTTATTTGATTACTGGTATGATTTATTAGTGAATAATACCTGCTAGCTTCCCGGCGTCAGCACAAGTCGAAAACGAACAATCCAAAAGCTTGAATTGAGGAGAACGTTGCTGGTGTTTCTATGACCACTTGTGCGCACCCACCTATCATTTCGCGCATTTATCTATGGGTGCAACTGTTGCTTGTACAGGTTGGTGAAATATGCCTACACCTCCGAGGTGAAGATCGACGAAGGCAATGTGGTGTCCCTCCTGGAAGGTGCTATTTTTCTCAACCTGGAACCCCTGGCGGCGACCTGTTGGAACTTCCTAGGGCACCGTACCGACCCACGGGACTGTTTACTCTTTTACTGTCTGGCAGAGTTCTATCAGTGCCCTGATTTGGCTGACCAGGCCAAGACCCAGGTACTGCGCCAGTTCCGGACCGTTACACAGTGCGAAGAATTTTTGGTGCTGGAGAAAGCCAAGGTAGTGTTTGTCACGGTGTGGCTGTAGCGCGTCAGAAACATTTGTACAATGCGCCTGTTGGATGGTAGGTCATCACACTAATCGGTTCGGAGGAAGTTAACGTGGAGTCGGAGGATGTTGTGCTAGACGCCGTATTCTCCTGGATTCGCCATGATCCCGCTGAGCGAACACCGATGATGGCGGAGTTGATGTCCATGGTCCGGCTTGCACAGGTGGATCCCGACCACTTGCAGCGCTCGGTTGCCGCGTTTCTTTACCAAGTGAGGCACTGTGGTGCAGACCTGTTGGATCAGATTCTTCAGTCAGTTGAAGATGCGCTCTGTGTGGACAGTGAGCCGAGAGAAGCATACGGTAAGGGTCTCATGCCAGAATTGGGAGTGGAGTAGTGGTCAAAGATTGATGCGTGTACCGGCAAGGAACGCATCGGATTTTTATGCCATTATAAGTATTAAATAGAGCTCTAGAATTCGGCCCGGCGTTTCTGACACGTTGTTAAAAACGACTAGGGATAAGCTGATCTGGTGGTTAATTCGGAAGGCTAGGCAGTTAACATCGACTTGCTGTAGACAAAAGTGCGTTTGCAAGCGCGCCAGTGTAATTCTCTTCCTGTTAGAAGACGATGACGACGATTGACGAACATAAATGAATGCGTTGTTGGCGTTCTGATTGTAGGATCCATGCACGTATTTGTGGGTTTCCTTGACAAGGTGAGCTGCGTCGATCCAAGCAGTGGAGCCATGACCGTTCTGGACTATCTGCCGGATGGTTTACGTGTATCTAGTGCGGCTGTTCTGGATCGTGACGCATTTCTGCTGGGCACAGTAGACGGCCAACATCCCTTCGGTACTCCTGTCCTGTACCGTTTCCACCTGGACCTGGGCACATGGACGCGTCTGGCAAGCCCGCAATCGCCCCGTTTCGGCGGTTGTATGGTTGGATTGACAGGGCGTATATACGCTGTGGGCGGCAGGTACGAAGGGAATACAGACTTGATGGTAGAATGTTACGACCCTACAAACAACTTATGGCAACTGGTGGCCGAGTGTCCTCTGGCGCTGTCCAATTTTGGATTCGCCGTGCACGAGGACTGTCTGTTTACGTTTGGGGGTGGTGTGGAGCTACCCCAGGCAGTGAGCGTACTGAAGTATAATCCACTGAACGATGAATGGACTCAGTGCCTTGAAATGGCTTCGCCACGCATCGACTGTTCGGCTTGTGTGGGAGACGATGGCGTAATCTATGTTTTGGGTGAGGGGTTGAGTCCTGCATAAAGTGTAGCTTAAACTTTGGTCAATGGAAGTGTCTCTAGGAGGTGAGGCGGCGGCGTACTACGGTTGCTGGTGCTGTCCAAATTCTAGTCATCCAGCCAAAACTTTGGATGGATATAATCCGCGAACTAACCAGTGGCTGAACAGAGGTAATGCATTTGTACAATGTTACGATTTTTTGCGATTTAATACGGAAAAGCTTGTTCAGATACACTTCCAAAGAGAATACATTTGTTTACTTGGAAAACAGCACAACCATTATACTTGCATTCTAATTTCACGATCCGCTGGTAGGAGACGTGCCCCTCGAAGGACGGCGGCTTGCTGTGGGCGCAGTCCATGGCTACGTGTACACACTGGGAGGCTGCGTTTGCGTCGCCGAAAAGTGGTACCCGAATAGTGTCCACGCATACGACGGAATAACGCGTACATGGTCGATTCGTTTCTACGGTGAGTGGCCCGGGCGTTTTTTGTTTTCCAGCTCCACTTGCGCGCTCGTTAAAGTCAAGAAGGGTGAGTGAATTCAACATGAACCCAGTCCGCGTACCACGCAATGTCAGTTCTCACGTTTCCGTAGCACTTCTTCGCAACGACACAGATTCCAGTCTATTCGCGTTTCGTTGTCGAGAGTGAACCAAACGATGATTCCCCAGCCGATCATGAGGAGGATGGCTAGATAGGCTGACGTCTATTTGCACAGGAACATAACGGTTTTACTGTAGCTCGTTTTACAGAATGCTCTATTATCCTTTTTTGTCTTTGGTGCTCTATGAGTTCACGTGGAAGCTAATGGCCAAAACAATGGTCGGTATTTGAATTATATCTTTCGTTTGTATGTCTTTCGGTTTTGTGACGAATGTCGTTTCGTTTTTGATCGCGTGGTGTGGTACAGTTTCCTATCGGAAAGTAATGCTTGTTAGAAATGAAGCATGCACTGTTACTTCTGTTAATGACTTACTTGATCAATAAACTGCCAAGAAAAAACTGGAGCTTTAAAGATTTTTTGCTTGGACCGATCTTTGGAGTTGTTACATTCCGTCACCCTAACATTTGGCACATTCAGACACAAACTAGATTAGGAGAGTAGTGTAACTTGCGATTACACCCTGGAAAAAGCAAACTCGACAAATTGAAAGAAATATTTCTTAGATTCTATTCCGAGCTGAGCGGCTGCGAAACAGCCGGAAATTAGCTTTTTTTGAATTTTCCTTTCATTTTACGAGCGTGAATCGTGCTGACATCGCAATATTGGGCTTGGCTGTCTTAGCTACAGTAACAAGTGTACGTTACAACTGGACATACTACTTACTGTTCGCGGGCGGGAATAAGAATCCGTGTTTACAGCGCGTGTCACAGGTCAGCAGATAAGACAAAGTGCTGTCCGTTGGCTCGGTGCAGCAAAATGAGCAAATCCAGCAGGCCATTCTAGCAAGAATAGACGTACGTACGCCATGCATCGAAACAACGCGGATATCTGGTTAGAATCGTGTACAATTTAGTCATCTAGCACGCCACAGCGAGCATGACCTTCGGACCGGCCTGCCATTTCAATGCTGAGTTCGTTGCTCTTTCTAGTAGCAGGGAACCACAATTTTCGCCCCCGTCCTGTTCACAGATGTAGAGTTTCGATCTTATTGTTATTTGTCCGCGGATTCTTCTCCGATGCTGTTAGGCTTCTAAAATTCTTATTGGGCTGCCTCTGTCACAACACCTTGATCCTTGACTCAATTGGGGTCCTTCAGATATTAATCATGGCATTTCGCGCTGTTGTCGATTGTAGTCTGGAACGCGAGTTGTGGAATCTACGGAATGACGGGGTCCATTGTGACGTGTTTCTTCAGGGCTGTGAAGCAGACGCTGAGGAGATTCCGGCCCATCGCGTGGTACTAAGTGCACGCAGTCGACGATTCCGGGCAATGTTTAGCTCTAACGTGCAGGAATCCCGCCAGGAATATGTACAGCTCCACAACATTCCAGGGAAAACCCTGCTCATGTAAGTATCCATCTTTTACAGAGTGAGCGTTCTGAATAACCATTCTGTTCCCGGGAGTAAATGAGAAATCTTGTCCTGGGAATACATTTCATACTCTTATGTTTTCCGGCTTCATACCGTACAAAATAGATACAAATCCCAAACGTTTTTTTTATTCGACTGGCTCTTGGCTGTGTAGTGTGTACCATCGCCTGTCGTCCTTGTGGTTGCAACTTTTGCTTGTACAGGGTGGTGGAATACGCCTACACGTCCGAGGTGAGCATCGACGAAGGCAACGTGGAGCCTCTGCTGCACGCTGCAATCTTTTTTGACCTGGAACCTCTGCCGATGAGCTGTTGGAATTCCCTGGGACACCGCACCGCTCCAGGCAGTGTTTTGCTGTTTTATTGTCTGGCGGAATTGTATCAGTGCAGTGATTTGGAGACGGCCAAGACGCGGGCATTACGAAATTTTCCAGCAGTCGCACAGACGGAGAAGTTTCTGCGGCTGGAGAAAGACAAGGTAACGTTCTGCATGGGCACGCTATTTGGCGTGCAGGCAGGCCGTAGTGAGAGGGGGGGGGGCACTTTGCCCCCCTCTCGGAGCCGTTTTGTATGCCCCTCCCGCACTTTTCGAACGCTTTCGTATAGGTCCGCCCCCCTCGCACAAAGTTTTTGGAAAAATTTTTTAAATTTTTTTGCGAATTTTAGAATGTTAACCGCCAAAATTTCCTAAATAAATTGGAAAACATTCCAATTTTTACTGTTTTACCACTTAGAAATTCAAAAAGCTACACGATTCAAAAATTACCGCTTAAATTAAAGGCTTAAACGCCTCTACTTGATTGCAGATGATGACACTAATTGGATCGGACAACATCAGCGTCGAGTACGAGGAAGTTGTACTGAACGCTGTATTCTCCTGGATCTGCCATGATCCCGCTGAGCGAACACCGATGCTGACGGAACTGCTGTCCCTGATCCGGCTCGCTCACGTAGACGCCGATTACTTGCACTACGCGGTTGCCGAGTTTGTTGGTCAAGTGCGACACTGTGGTGCACACCTATCGGATCAGATATACCAGTCAATTGAGGATGCGCTCTGCGTAGACAGTCAGCCGAGAGAGTCATGCGGTAAGGATATCACGAATAGGGTGTGCACAGCTCGCAGTGTGCGAACTGGTAACGTGGAACTTCTTTACTCGGAAAATATGCACTAATGAGTTGCATTTCGCTGTGGTTGTAGAATTCTTACATGTAATTGTGGGATTCGACAAGAAAGTGAAGTGCATCGATCCGCGGAGTGGACGCGGCACCCTTGTGGGCGATCTGCCGGATGATTTCCACGTATCCGGCTGCGCTGTGATGGACCGCAGTGTATTTGTTCAATGTACACTGCAGCCGGCTTTTCGCGGCATTTTTCATGTCCGTCCCGCGTTGTACCGCTTCCAGCTCGATCTTGGCACATGGACGCGGCTGGCTGGACCGGAATGGTCCCATGATGACGGTTGCGTCGTAGCGCTAGCCGGGCGCATCTACGCCGTGGGCGGCAGTCAGGCAGGCAGCACTGTGGAATGTTACGATCCCGCAGCTAATTCATGGAGCCTGGGTGCCGATTTGCCACGGCCGCTGTACAGTTTTGGATTCGCCGTGCACCAGGGCTGTCTGTTCACATTTGGGGGTTTACGGTCACCGCAATTTTGGATCACCGAAGGTGTACAGCGGCACGATCCACAGACCGATGTTTGGACTGAGTGCTTGGAAATGTCTGGGCCACGTTATGACTACTCGGCTTGTCTGGGAGATGATGACATGATCTACGTGTTGGGTGAGGGTTTGTGAGTTTCCATGCTGTATTGGCTCAGCTCGGTGAAATTCGTTTTTAGGAGGTAAACCCTTGGGAGACAATCACCCCTACAATGGATATTTCCGTGAACTTACCTATACATTCGATGCGTATAGCCCCCGGACCAATCAGTGGTTGAGCAGAGGTACGGTAAAACGTTGCATAACATGGCAACGACCTGACACGGGATCTCTCCGACTTATTCTTGTAGTTACATGAATAACCCTTCAGTGCATAATTTCCCCTTGTTCTGGTAGGTGAGGTGCCCTTCCCAAATCGGGGGATTGCAGTGCACGCTATGGATGGCGGCGTTTACGTACTGACAGCCTTTGACGAGGATTACTGGGATTGTTCTGATGACGGCATCCAAGCGTACGATGGGAGTTCGCGTACGTGGTCATTCCGGGCTGCCTACTGGCCACCAATACCACTGGCCAGCTCCATGTGCGCGGTCGTCAAATTCAAAAAAAGTAAGCAAATTTTACAGCTGCATGAGCATAATTTGCACACCCTATCTTTTTCCCGTTTCGTAGCGCTTCTGTATAACTATCCAGTCTATCCGCGCGTCGTTATCGAAGGCGAAACAGACGGTCAAGAGAATCGTTGGAGTGGTTTACCTCCATAACGCCGTAACGTTCCGTTTTGCATAAGCGTGTGTACAGTGTGCTTTGTTCTTTATTTCATTAGGTTTTTCATGAGTTTAAATACGTGGCATTCGTTGCTATGGTTGCGGTGGCAGTCGGTCTCAGCCACCACGGTTTGTAATGGTCGGTTTCCTAAGTTTATCTTTCGTTTTACGTCTTCTGGTTTTATGCTTCATTTTTGACAGGGTAATGTGGTATGATTCCCTGTACAGGAGCAGTGCTTGTCAGAAATCAAGTACTGTACACCCGTTCTCTTTTATAACGCGTTGCTTTTGTCAATAAAATTTCTGGTTACTGGGAACTGATTGTATGTGAAATTCCAGTAAGCGGAGGTTATCACTGTGTCGCTCGGCAGCGTGTATAATGACACGTATAAAACATGGCAAACGGTCATAATTAGTGGCAACAAAAAATGATACTGATTTGCTGACAGAAAGCTTTAATCCGTTGGCTTTGTAGCTGCAGGAACTACCAGATTACTTTGAAACTCATCCTTCATCAGAAAGTAAAAGCATAGATCCGCTTAGTTTCTGTAAACTGTTATACGCAGACATGTCGTTGCAAATATACGTGGACGATTGTGACGGGCAAAAAAGTCTACTTGTGGACTACTACCAACTTGTGGAACACATTTTTACACAAACAAGAGCTACAGAATTTTACGATGCAGATCGGTTTCACAGTAGAGTTCGGCAATGGACTGGAAAATCCACTCCAGAATTTGGATTGGATTGGACGGATTTGAGGAAACAAATTATGGTTTTGGCCTGGATTTGGATTCCAGTCTGGCACAAGCCACAAATGGACTGGATTGGTTGCGGAAAGCTGATCCATAATTTCCACAATTTTTAATTTGCGTAACACGTGCGCTGGACAATGTTGACACGAACACAATGGTTTATGTTGCCTCGTTTCAGCGCAAACCAGTACCAGGTCTGCTTTTTGCAGGTCTGCTTTCTGCTTCCCTGTAGAAAAAGTCCGCCCGTCACATGTTAACAAAACGCTGCATTCAAGCCGAAGGAAACATACGCATTACCAGACTTCCTAACTGTCAGTACTTATTACACTTTGGTTTTAGTTTGCGCTGTAATTATAAGTTGGCCGAAGATGTTTGATTTCTGAAACTAATGGTCAAGTCGGTTAACGGATCCGTATGTTTTTTGTGGTCTTCAAAGCTTGATCATAATTTTAAGTCGCGTGCTATGTCGATTGAAATTACGTTAATAAAAATCTGAAATGGACAGTTAAATAGTACACTTGGGTTAAATGGTGAAACAATTTTTTCTTGGTTCGGATTGGACTGGATTTGGATTAGACAAAAGTTTTTCGGTTTGGACTGGACGGATTGGGTGGATAGAGTTTGGGTTTGGACTGGATCTGGGAAATTGAAATATGTTTTGGATCGGACTGGACTGACGTTTTCAGTCCATTGCAGAACTGTTAGCCTGATACCCGGTCTATGTGGAAATATACTGTGTGTGTGATGTAATGTGTTGTTAGACTGATCTCGATGTGTTGTTAGACTTTAATTCAGTAATGATCTTCCTATGCGAACGCTTATGAACGTATAGTACCATAAACCGTACTGTGTTAGGCGTAAGCGAACGCTTATGTGTAAGCACGATGTGTTATGGTGTAGCGTTCCTTCCGGCAAGATATCCGGATAGACTTCGCTGCATGTGGCGCATGTTGGTGACTGCAGCCGGCGCCTGCGCTCGTATTGGTCACGCTTACAGAACTCTATTTTACAGTAACAATTCCCTACACAATTCCCTACACCAGTTGCATGACGTACTCTGTACAAGGAAGAGAACTAGAATATGAATAGCCAGAAGCACAAGGCTTTCTTTGCTACTGTTATTTCATTTTACGCCGTTTCTAATCGGTCGAAGACTCAAGGGTATACGTATGTGACGCAGGTCACGAAACTATCAAAAAGGTCGACAGAGGGTGTGATTGAATCCGACACCGGCTGTCAACATTAAAAAACCGGTCAGCTGGTCATCCAGTGTTCTGTTTACGAACACGTAAGAACGGAAATAACTTTAGATTTATCAAACATTTACAAAGGCTCTGGGTCATCATTGAAACAGCCTGCGTTGCTTGTAGTTGGACCGGAAACCTCATCATGATCCGTGGTGTCATTCTTTTCAGATGTGTTCTCTTCAAAACTTTGGCAGTCCTCGCCGTTCTTTTTCCCAATTTTCTCTTTTTTTGCACCAACGCACTGCGACTTTCGAAGGACCTCTACAACAGCATCACATAGAACAGCCGCTACAGACTGGAACAAAACCGTTCCCTTAAACTTTCTAATCTTGACCATCACGCACTTGCTGTGGTTATGGTTCAGCTGGGGCAATTGTGAAGGTCGAACAGACCACGCATCCTTTACCTCGTCGTAAGTCTGTATCTAGTCTTTGTGCTTCTCCTTCATATAGCAGAAGTACGGTCCAATAACATACAACTGGCCGTGGAATGCGTCCGCCACAAGGTGGTGTCCGGCAGCGATCAGATTGCCTACATTCACGGATTCGAGGACGTTATTCCATAATTGTTAAATGACTGCTTTTTTTGACAAATATAACTGTTCGTACACCGACACGTCGTCTTGCTGTAAATCTCGTTAGGAATTACTTTATGCATCTCAGACACTGGAGCTTCGCTGACCAAATACGATCGACATTTACATTTAAAACGCTAATTAAGATAAGGCACCACCGTCTGTACCGCAGTAGTACGGGATCACGAAGAAATGTGAACAGTCCTGCTAAGTAACTGCTGTAGATACCTATGCGGATCCATTCATCCTTCTGCGGAACGTACGCATCCACGTTCATGCACGGCCCATAACGCGCATCCCGCGAACATCATAGAAACCAAAACTACTGAATAGTGCTATGTAAATGTCGTAACTGTGTTTAGCTCCTGACTTACCCAGTACGTATACGACACCACTAATATCACTGACACAAGCCGTGCAGTTGACGTGCGATACCGGCATTTTGTTCATCTCCATCCACACATCGGTCTGGGCATCGTAGCGCAGTACGCGTTTGTAGCCGGCAAAAAGGTTTACCGGTTTACTGTTTATGCCGTAAACCTTTTCCATAAACCCCAAAAAAGGTTTGACTCTTTACAACAAGCATTGACTCTTTAATTTGAACGCTACTGCTAGCACCGCACTTAAAACCTGTAAGTACAAAATTGCTCACAGGGCTATTTGTGGTAAAAACAAGAGTATCTGCGCAGTGCACATTTTTGCTAAACTATGCTGACATCGGTTAAATTGGCGGAAACAATCGGTACGTGTTGGCAGCTATATCGTCCATTGATGCAGGTTCTACGATTCGGTATTGCTAGCCGTATTGCTTCACCGGTGGTCTCGTCTGTCAGACCGGTACGACCGCATATGGGATTTTCTTTCAAGTCGCAAGTAGCAAGAAACGTTGGTTATGCACAGATAAATTTTTCAAGTTCGGTATGCGGCTTGTATAAATCAGCGAGGAACAAAAACAATGTAACATTCTGGGCTTTCTCCACCGAATTGCCAATTAGCCGCGACTCTGTATGTTCGGATGTACAATACGAGTACAACAGCGTATAAATGGCTGTTAAAACCGCAGAATGAATAAGTTGCCTGATGCAGCTGATATCTAACCCATTTTGACTGGCCCGCGCTGAAAGTCAGACTCAGACTCCACCTCTGACCGCTTAAACTCCGCCTCTGACCGCAAGCGCTAAAACTCTGACTCTGACCACTAAAGTTCTGACTTAACAAAGGTCACAGGCTGACCAAGCACTAGTGTACGTACTCCGGTTTTGGGATTATTGATAAAATATGCGCAAAAATCGAAAACTTTTATGACTAATATCAAGGTTAAATCTAGAACCGAGGCAGCTATTTTGTGAGCATTTAAAATCATATCATACGGGCATTTCGATTAACAACGAGAACAACGTTAGGACTTCAAAGGAACTCGTTGGTCGTTGCCGTAAATCATAAGGCGAGCTAGGAACTAACAGCAAGCACTCAGAAACACAACTGAAAGTAATTAATATTTTATGAAACCATAACACGAATGAGTGAGTGCGTGTATACACATTATACCATGGTACAGTAATAAAAACCATAACACATTCACTAACTTTTTAATTAATTCTAATTAACCGCTAAATGGTACAGGAAAGGAGCCGCATCTCGTAGCTTGATGGGCTCACTGTGTGACAATCGGGCATTTCGTAATGGGCATAAAAAAGCTTTAAAGAACTAAAATTACATTTTTTTAGCAGTGCGCCAATTTGTGCATTTTTCAGACGCTGATTCATGCCTGCACTGTGCAGTACATTCGTGTGTGTTAACAAAAATTAAGCCTAAATGAAGCATTTCTTAATTGTGTCGAAACAAATGTGTTAGCAGCAGCAGTACAGCTATAACAATCTACACACGACTGACGACGCGGCAAGGACATGAATTTTGGAAATATTGGCCCGAGTAGAGTTCTAGTGGTCAGACGCAGATTTTTAGTGATTAGAGGCGGAGTTTGAGCGGTCAGAGGCGGAGTTTGAGCGGTCAGAGGCGGAGTCTGAGTCTGACTTTCAGCGCGGGCCATTTTGACTAGTTAGCTTCTTTTAGCTTTACTGCTCGAAGGCACGTTCCTATCATGGAATTTTGCGCTGGTGCTGGCTCCTGGCTGCTCTGTTACTGTGCATCCTGGTGAGTGCCCTTGTTTTGCAGTTCAAAATACTGATCTTTCGCGTTTTATTAATAACGGTGTCAGGAAGACCGAGACAGGAACCGATAAAGGACACTTTATTGGTGACGATACACTGAACGGGGTCAAACCCGGAAGTAAAAGCACACAGAAACGCGGAAATGGCAGTTATGCCATTTCGCGTATGCGAGAAATCGCTCTCTAAACAGCGCAATGCAATGCGCTCGGCTTTTATAGCCGCAGAAAGACACAGCACAGAGAGAAACGGGGGACATCCCCACACTACACGGAGACATTCCGTGAAGAGAGAGACAAGCCGTACGTACAGGTGTCGTCTCTCTCACAACGGCATCTTTCCGCCGCGGGAGACAAGAAGGATCGGATAGTCGACGTATCTATGATTGACCGTACAGCAGCACGTTTTAGCAGCACAATCACAGCCTGTTTCAAGGCTGTTGTTAGATCGGAAGTGTCCGGCAGTTGAGCATACTGTTAATTCACTTTTTTTTCTCAGATGATTCCCTGCAGCGAAGTGATCGGCAGGGTTTGTGTATCCAAAATCGGGTTAAGCTGCGAAAATAAGCCATGCTGTGGCACGAAAAAGAAGTACGAGAATAAAGTCTGCGTCACCGTATAAAAGGCTCCCTTTTTTACCGGACGGTTCCTATTGGTCAAATCCATCGAGAACTGGAACAGCTAAATAACATGCGAGCATTCATCGATTGCTTAGTATTTGCCCTCGTGCTGTTACCTTCGCGAAAACTGCGCATTTCACGAAGTTTTTTTAAAGCTACATACAGCCATGCGTGCGACGCTGGGAATATGACAACAAAATGACAGTTTTCAGACGTAAGAAGCATTCAAGCCCACGGGTTCTCGTTACGGCTGACGAAGTCAGGCCACATCTGCTTTTTACATAGGATTTGATTGTTTTGTGTAACATAGCAAAATCCAAGGAGTCGTAAGCTTCGAATCGGGTGATTAACAAGCAAATAATATAGTATCAGTTAACCGCAGTATTCAAGTTGATAAAAAAATTCAACTGGACTCACTAGCCGAGAATCAAAGTGGCATATTTCAACTTGCAGACCATGGTGGGGGTAGGTTAAACTATAATTAAACGGACAATTTCTAATGTCTTTCCCGTATACATATATTGCTGAGTTTTAGCGGCAGTAGTTTGAACGCGGTCTGCTGATTCCCCGAAAGCCGCCTAATAAACAAAGCGGATGGTAAATGCTTTCCTCGGCCAGTCGGCACAGGACGATGCTGTCATGATGTTGTCAGTTTCGATTTACTACCGGCGTCTACCGCTAAGTCATCGTACTCGTAGTATTTACTGAACCAAATGCACCGTTTTATGTTCGTGGCGGTGGGCGAGGATTAATGTCTTGATTATGCCTGAGAACTTCAATAACAGTAACATAAAATACTGCTAAAATCAACAAGGCACGGTAAAAACAACAGATATTACTTTATTCCTGGTCAACAAAGGCGCCTCTAGCACAAAGAGCATTTCCCTCGTGCAATATAATACTCATGCAGTATAATGCACCGCTCGCTCAATGTTCAAACCTCGTACAATTTTTTTCCCCTTCTGACATCGAAGCTAACTAGTGAGCTTAACATCGCGTGGCACACAGTACACAATTCGTGCGTACTAATAGCTCGTCAAACACAGTTCACGGTGCGCAAATCCGCTTGGTGGTACTTATGTTGTCCAACGTCCGGCGCGCGTTGCATATCTGAGTTCCATAGGGCTCCTTGGGCAGTTGATTAACAATAATAATCAGTCAACATTCGATCATTCTGCTTCTGCTATATTTTGCCGTTTCCATTCAGCTTCTTCAGTCTGAAGACCCGAAATGCGAATTTACTTACTTGCTTGTGCGCTATCCCGGGACACTTGTTAAGTTGGCTCGTTAAGTCATAATTCTGGGATTTCTTTGGATGAGCTATTGTCCGAAATAAGACGCAGATTTTGATTACTCAGCTCTGTATCGCATCAGACCAGACTGGATCAAAGGCAATATGGAAAGAGCTCTAGTGATTGGTTCCGATGTTCGCTGCAAGTATGGGGAAGAAGATACGATAAAAACATTTTATGAGTTTTATCCATATCCAACGGAGTCCGTGGTATATCGCGCAGAATTACTGGAGCCGGGAAGTTCTAGCAAAAAGAATCTGGTGGCCGTTAAGAAATTCCGCATTGGTAGTTCCACGAGGGAGGCGACGCAAATCAAGGATTCAGACTTGCTAATGCGATGGCAAAATCTAACAAAGCTGAAGCATGGAAACATTGTTTCATACCACAAGACTGCCATTCAGTGGATGCATCCTGAATCGGACAGCGGCCTCACTTACATCGAGCTGGATTTTGTTATGGATTACTGCGATGGTATGGTCGTATTCTGATACTAAACTATGCTCAGCACAGTACCGCTGCAAAAGATGTGCATTTGCGCACAGTCAGCATATTCGAACACGAGCCTTATGTTTTGTCGGTGTCTGATGTTTTGCAAAACGTTCGTCAGTTCAGCCAGAATTTAGCGATCGCTTTACGCTTCCGCTTAAAACTTTTCCGTTGTTGTAGGGAAACACTTCATACCATGCAACGCTCTTCTGTGCAATTTGTAGGTTGCGACTTACAAACTATGATGAGCGATATGCTTAAGGCCAAAAGGAATCTCTATGTTAAGACACTGTTGGACTTTTCGAAGCAGATAGCCAACGGTTTAGCCTACCTCCATAAAAACAACATCATCCATGGCGATTTAAAACCAAACAGTGTTCTCGTAGATAAGTCATCAATGAACCATTTTCGTCTTCGCTTATGTGGTCTGGATAATTTCTCGTCTTCGTACGCAGCATTTGTACGGCGCAGATGCCACGCTAAGTGTCTGGCGCCAGAAGTGCTGACGATCATCAGAGACGGCGCTTCTCTTGTCCTTGATGACCCTGTCTTCTCGGCATTCCACGGAATACAAAAGCAGTTAAAGACCCGAAAGGGGGCCTCTCACTGGGCAATGGCTGTCGGAGCTGAATTTGAGGAGATTCTTATCGATGCGTATGGTTCTTACGGCGTGCTGCAAGAAAAATCCGGTGAAGACAAGGTCCGATTGCTGGAATGCTTTTCCTACTACCTTCAGCGTCTGATTGCCCGTTACGAAGGATGGCGCCCATACAACCTCAATTTACTGCTACTACGCCAAATGCAAGATGTTTGTTCCGTGAGTTCAACAGGTGCGCGACAGCTTTGCGCACTGTTGGAGAATGACATGGACCCAGACGCACACTTTAAAGCCCCAGTTGTAACACTTGACAATGTACTGGCGGTATTCTTTCAGCAGATACGAGGTCATACCACCCCGTCTCCGGAAGCAAGCACTCTTACCGGTTTGGAACCAAGAATACTTTGTAAGCTGAATGAGAGCGTTCGGTTTGATGGGCGTAAGGCAGATATATGGAGCATAGGGAGGATTCTAATCGACCTCGCACATCTTACCTTTGATACAAAGATAACGAACGTCGCCCGAGAAGCACCTTTTGGCCTGCGTACCCTGAATAACTTTTTCATGG
The DNA here is from genome assembly GCA_034698045.1 of Paramacrobiotus richtersi. Classification (NCBI taxonomy): domain Eukaryota; kingdom Metazoa; phylum Tardigrada; class Eutardigrada; order Parachela; family Macrobiotidae; genus Paramacrobiotus; species Paramacrobiotus richtersi. Next base: position 7,412 of record JAQGAU010000597.1, on the reverse strand, counting down.
AAAATTTTCATGGTGCTGATTTCAATTTTTACATGACTAGTTTTGTACCTCAAGATTTCAACCACATTGTAATTTCCTGCCAGCACAGGCCAGCCGACGAAAGACCCACATCGGAAGAACTGGCAAATAAGCTTGTGGAACTGGAGGAACACACCTATGGAGGCACCTGGGTTAATAACCCTCAAGATGGAGTGACCAAACAACAATCCGACAGTCATCGCCAAATGTTAGAGGAAATTGGCAGCACATGCACTTATGACTACTGTTTTTGGCGGGATTTCTTAGGACAAGGCGCTTATGGTCATGTGTACGAGGCAACGATTATTAACCCCGGCACGTACAAGGGAAATGGAACAGTGGCCGTAAAACAAGTGGGCTTAACTAACATCAGGATCAAGCAGATGAAGCAAGACGGCAGTTGGGACAAAGCGAGGGACCAGTGGCAAAAGCTGGTGGAATTGCGGCACCCACATTTAGTAACTTATCACAAAGTCACCCTCTGGAAACTTATTCATGGAGCAAGCATCGAATTCATGATGGACTGCTGTCAAGGTAAGAAAACAGTGGGACTCTTTCCCTAACGGACAGATTAATTAAGAGGCATCTGATGCGGCGTGTTGTGGATCAATAGGATTGTCACGCAGTTGCTTAACACTCCAGATCAAGCGGTTTCTTCGTTTCAGGAACAAAACCGTGGTATATCCGATAATTTAGCCAGTAGTTATATTGCTTTCTTCTACGAACAAATGCACATCCTGACCAGAAGTACTACGACAGGATTTCGTCTTCTAGGTGGCGATCTGGACGCACTTATTTCGCAGTGCAAAACAGGTATCTCCAGTTTGTCATCTGAGGGTGTAGCCAACTATGCTACGCAGTTAGCACTCGGGCTGTGCTTCTTGCACAAAAATCAATTCATTCACGGAGATATGAAACCTGGCAACGTGTTGATGAATCGAGCAACCGGTGATACTGGAAACCGGACTTTGCGCATCGGAGATTTGGATACCGCGGTGCGAATTCGTGAAAACTGTGCCCGGAGTGAACGCAGAGATCTGGCCGGAACCGGCCCGTATATGTCTCCGGAAATGGTCAAGCAGTTCTATCAACAGGATCACGAGGATATTGGATTTCCCACCGATATCTGGGGTCTGGGATGCGTCGTTCTTGACTTGGCCAACTGCTCTGTAGGAATCAAGGAGCGACTGTTTTACAAAACGGTCATGAATTCTGAAGGAATATCGAAAACAAAAAAAATTGAACGGCACTGCTTTTCGGCCGATGCGTTCCTTTTCCAGATGTCAAAGGGATACCATCCGGTAGTGTCCGGACTAATTTGTCAAGATATAAGGGATGTGATTCAACGCTGTCTCTTGCCAGCCGGCAAGGATCGAGCGACAGCCGCACAAATACTGGAACAACTACTTATTCTCAACCGGACGAACGCCGTGCCCACCTTGCAGTGTGCGAAAAAGAATGACATTCTAAAACTGTTCGATATCTGCGTTGAATATGCCACTAAAACCGTGGACAAAAATAATTGCTTGACTATGCTAGAAGCGGTAGGTTTCGAGTATCGTTGACTTTCTTATGGAAATTTTCGATTATAGTCACGAGGCTCGTCGTAGGCAAAGGTTCTGGATGCGGAGCAGCTTGTCACCAAATGCTTCGAGATCGTGGACACGCACGGCTCTGAGCTACTAGAGTCCGAACGGTTTTTGCAATTGAAAAAGGAGACCTTGCGGGAGATATTTAACCGAGATACACTGATTGTTAACGAACAAGAACTGTGTAAAGCAGCAAAGCGGTAAGAGCCGGCAACAAACCAAGCAGTTATGGCTGACTCCTTAACAGTCCATTCTTGTTCTTGACCGATTTCCGTGTTTCAGCTGGGCCGCAAATGCTTGCCGATCGAGTGGGCGTGAACCAACTGGTGCCAACTGTCGCATCATCCTCGGAGAGGTAATCTTTGCTGTCCGATTCCCAAAGATGGATGTTGAGCAACAGGCTAATAGTCCTTTGTCTGTAAGTAGCAAGCAATGGGCTTTACGGGCGCTCACTACTAGTGCCGTAGCTTCGCGTTTCTTCAAAACGAGTTACTGCCCGATAAAGCTGAGAAACATGAACGGTATGTAGACTGGATTGTTGCTGGATGAGGAATTTCACAAGATCCATCAGTTCAAGCTAGCCGGAAAGAAACCAAACATTCCGTTTTTGGGTCCTCCTCGATCATCAGAAATTACTTTTTGTGGATGGCAATGGAAGATTCTGGACTCGTCCACGAGGGACACCAATCACACCATGAAGGCGACTGCGGGCAGTGTTTTCGTCGACAAGCACGGGCATCTGCATCTTCGTGTGTCCCAGCACAGTGGTGTTTGGAAAGGAGCGGGACTGCGGTTGGTTGGTGCTCTTGTTTTCGGGCGTTGCAAGTTCCATATCGAAGGCTTGGATCGGCTGGATCCTGACGATGTCTTCGAGGTACGGAGTCTGGCTCAGAATGGGCTGAGTTTTGGGATATTTTGTTCTAAACTGCTGCACGGGAAGTTCCAGATGAGATATGATGTAGATTTCTCGGCTGGTCGCAGTTCGAATAGCATAGCCCCCTCATCTGCTGATACTGATTTTGATATCGAGGGGGAAACACTGACAACACACTGCTTCCACCGGCGACCCCATAGCGTTTCGTTTAGCTGCCAGCGCGGCCACCAGCATGACAATACTGCAGGAGAACTGTGCAACTGGTCGTACGACTGTGGACCGTCTGTCCATTTGACTGCGCTTCCACTGTTCATAGTGCTGCTACCAGGTCCTGTTGTGACCGCGCCGGCTGACCGAAAAGAAACGGAAATTATAGTGCACTCCTTTGACTTCTATCCTCACGTCGAAGCGACATGAAGCGATGACGCTGCTTCGCGCTAATTTTCTGTCACTCACATAACGTGCGCCTCTAGCCGGCAAGAAGGTTATCGGTTTACGGTTTATACCGTAAACCTTTTTCATAAACCCCAAAAAAGGTTTATGCTGTGGTTAAGGTATGGGACCGGCAGGAAGGTTTACGCATAAACCTTTCTGCCTAGCAAATTGGTGTATGCCAATAATTCTGCCGGGCAGATCGGTTTATATAACAATCCTTGAGCGACGTTAGTTTGTGTCTTTAGCATTCGTGTCTTTTGGCACTAGGTGTGATTCCGCTATACTTAAACTTGCCGAAAAAAATTGCAAAAAACGCTTCCTGCTGCAATTTCCGAAAGCCGCGCAATCTGTCTCTTGTTCTACCGTTTGTGTTTAAAAATTCTGCATATTTATGTTCATCTCATTATGGCAACAGCCCCATCGCCTAACATTTCGGGAAACGTTTTACTGCATGATGCTCGAGTACAATCGTATTTATATCAGATACATAATAAATATCTGGGATCACTGTTGGCTGCTGCAAAGCAAGAGCTACTATAACAGCGTGTGCTTATCTGATAAATGCGATGAACAATAGCAACTAGGTAAAGTTTTGTGCAGAAGTGGGTAATTACCAGCTTTATCTACCACGACAGAAAACTCAGTGATAACGCAGCTCGTCATCTTGGTGTTTTACTGCGGGACACTTGACTAAGAATGGATAGACACGGCGCTGCAATATGCCGCATTATGTATGCGGCGCGTTGCGTTTCATACAGCATCTTTGTATCACAGACCGACAGATAAGAGCGCCATTCGGCCTTGCTACTGTACCAGCGTATCAGGTTACATCAGAAAGGCTATCCTTGTTGAGACATCTAATAATTCTTCCTGTCGGCAAATTGGTTTATGCACATAAACCTTTTTGACCGGCAAATTGTTTTATGCGCATAAACCTTTTTGACCGGCAAATTGGTTTACGGGCATAGGCAGGGTCTAAAACCTGGAAGTGGAAGCTTCCACTGGAAGTTTCCACTGGAAGTGCAAACTTCCAGTATGGAAGTGTCACTTGCTAAAACCTGAAACCACTGGCTAAAACATGGAAGTAGAAGGGAAAACCTGGAAGTATACTATTCCATGAGAATTTGGCTTCCCTGAACGTTAACAGATCGGCAGAGCATGGTTAAAGGATGTAATTATGTAAACATGAAGAAAGTACGAGTACAGACGACTTTATATGGATTTTGATGCTACGACCATGATAATGTTAATTTAGAAAGTAGGATACCATACTTTCTATCATGCTATGACTTCTGAGATATTATGATACCTGATATGGTGCTATGAGTTACGTGATAGCAATTATGACTTATGAGTTACATATTATGATTTATAGCTAGAGTGCCAGAAGTTGTACGTAATAACACCAGAATGCTCAGTCACAACAAGTACGATACTTGGCATGAAAAAATGTACTTTTTTTTCCTTTTCGGAGAAACGTGCGTGAAGTATCATTCAGCAGTAGCTTACTGTACATAGATCAGTCGCAACGCTGGAAAGTGCAGAAAGAAACTCTTGATGGATGCGCGTTAGCCGTTAACCTGGGAATGGTTGTCATCGAAAAACATTAGCGCTGGAACTTGTGACTACCAGGTCAATAGTGCAGGCGACTCTTTTTTGCGGTGCACTTCGTCGCCAGCCAAACAGTTGTCAAACGTATTTCAGTTTCTCTTCCCTTTTTATTTTTTTTCGCATACTTACCAACCGTGCAACGTGGGTTGTACGGGACTTGATCAGGCGCGGAAATCTTAGTTAAACAACATTATACGGTATGCATTGTGGGGAGACTTGCGTATTATGCAATTTACGCTGTATCAGTAATAAATGTGTTTCAGTGCATTCAGTAAATTTTTGTCTCTCAGGTATTATTATAATTATGCCGTGAGTAAAATCGCTTATCACACATTCTTTAACTATGCTCTGCCCATCTGTTAAAGTTCAGAGGAGGCAAATTCTCATGGAATAGTATACTTCCAGGTTTTCCCTTGTACTTCCATGTTTTAGCCAGTGCTTCCAGGTTTTAGGAAGTGCCACTTCCATACTGCACTTCCAGTGGAAGTTTCCACTTCCAGGTTTTAGATCCTGCCACGGGCATAAACCTTTTTGACCGGCAAATTGGTTTACGGGCTAAGCTATGTCGCCCGGAAGATATGTTTATCACCTTACCAGTCCTGTACGGTATGTTTTAATAGGTTGTAAACTTGTACCGAAGCCGCTCGCTAGTAATTAAAAGAATAATTGCATTGTTTACTCTATATAATATTATATTAATATATATAGAGTAAAGAGTGAGCAGTGAGTAGAATATAGAATAAACATTGATAACTGTTCTCTTATACTAGCGAGCGGCTTCAGTTGTACATTTGGTTTCGGTACATGTAACGTACATTTAAACTGTTGCATGCACAAAATTAATGCTATGGTCACCTTGCCACATCTGTAACAACACACATCCCCAATCAATATCAATAAGCACTAAGAACAGAAAGTAGTACACTATGCGCAGCACACAATTTTCGCTCGGGCTGATCGAATTACAGAGTAGATCTCGTCCAAGTTGGCCAATGGCGGAGGCCTTTCAAGAACGGCCATGGCGTTCGCCCGTGCAGCTCAACACTGATTCGCTGATAGATGTACTCATTCGCTCGTTTCTATCCTGTTGTTTGACGGGTTTTCTTGGTTAAACTGCACATCGGCCGGTCTGCTTCTGGACCTCATGGCCCGATCGTTTCGAATATTAATGGACAATACAGATATTGGTTCATGATGAAATGATATGTGGTGACCTTTGCCTGCTCCGCCTGTACTGTCGCTGCTCCGGCTTTCGTCCATGTTGCGGCGAGATATGTCAAGGCAACCGTGCATTGGTGGATTAATTTCATCCCAGTTTGACATCTTGCCCCGTTCCCATGAAGGTAGCGCAATGCCATCCGGACGTTTCCCGTCGGTCAGCGATATCCCCGAAGGCTAAGATTCTGTTCTGTATCCGGCTGACGCAAATGTACCTAACTAAGGACCCGCAAACTTACGTACTCAACTATGGATTCGCAAATCTTTGTACCAAACTAAAGGTACATAACCTTAGTACCTAAATAAGGAGTCACAAACTTACGTGCTCAACTAAGGATTCGCAAATCTTTGTACCAAATTAAAGGTCCATAACATTAGTACCTAACTAAGGACTCGCAAACCTACGCACTCAACTAAGGATTTGCAAATCTTTATAGCAAACGAAAGGTCCATAACCTTAGTACCTAACTAAGGACTCGCAAACCTACGCACTAAACCATAAACTCGCAAACGTATGTACTTAACTAAGGACCGGTAAACTTGTACCATATTACAGTCTTGGCAAACTCTGGTGTAGCATAATTTAAAAGCTTTCTGGACTGGCATAAGCTAGGCAATTTTTCGAGGTAATTTTACAAACCACACAATGCAGTAGGAAACAGAAGCACACTGAACAAAAGTGAAGAAAGGCAGCGCTTGGTTCAACTGGTTCAACAAATCTGGAAAGCAAACTGACTCAACGAATCAGAATGCTTTGGAGGCGGGAACGTTACAGACGGACATAAGCCGCTTAATATAGTAGAGAAGAGATGCTTGCGCTTGTGCTTGCGCAGACCCACTGCCCACAGTCAAAAGCTACATGCACAGCACTAGATTAACAGGACAGGCCGCCATAATTTTAGACTGCGGTACCTATCAGCCATAGCCAATTATAAAGGAAGAACTTACTTACATTGCGAACCAGTGCCCCGACCAAGCCATTCCACACTCCGCTAGCATCTCGACGGTACACGCCGTCCGCTTGGTGCGATAGCGTGAAGTCAAAGTTTATCATTGAAACATTGAACTTTTAACAGATCGTCACGAAACACTGTCCAGTGACTCCAGTCTGTGTTCTAGTGTTTTAGAGAAATAGAATAAAATTCATAAAACTAATTGACGGTTTACTTGGAGCTGCGCATCATATATCAGATGTACGATGATGACGTACTCCCTACTTGTAAATGCGGAATGTTGCCTAATGATTTTGTTACAACCAGACTAACAACAAAGTCGGCAAGCTGTTGTCGCTGATGGGGGAAAGTCGCTCGACATGTCCTCTCTCTAGCATTTCGGTCTTGAAAATCAGTAAATTGGAAAACTACAGGTGTGTTTTTATATGAAGCTTTAATTCGGAAACTATGTGGCTGCAGAAACTGGACGATTGCTCGAAAACTCAGCATTTATCGGAGATGCATAGCATAATGGCTGAAGGCGAAATTTGGCGGAAATTCCCGCATTTAGCGGTTTGCAACGTAGTAATTCGAATCAGCGGGATACGCAGAATCCGAGTACAGTGAATCACGCAGATCAGCAAAGTAGATAAGAGAGTAAGGGTGGGTCTCGAATTCGAAGCGAATCTCGATACGGTACGGAGGCGTGGCTAAACGAAGATACGGTTCGCGAAG